>APFE031540733.1:49346-69519 GCA_000404065.3 Pinus taeda | reverse complement strand
TTGTGATTGGATGTTCATCCCTTAGTTATGACATCTTGGAGTGAGTATTGGAAGGAGACTTACTAGAGGCTTGAGGCAGGACGGATCCAGAAGGAGGCTGAGCTTTGAGCCCGTAGAAGTGGTTCAGGTGATATTTCTCTTTTTTGTACTATTCATGGCCTAGGGCAACCCCTCCTTCCAGACCTGGTCCAAAGTCTAAAAAACAGTGTTTTATTCCCTGTATGCGACATTTCCCTGAGTTAAACACGTGTATACGCGGGTTCATATATACCCAACCCGCGTATATGTATTAAAACGCTTAAAAAATTATAAAACTCCTTATTTTTGGGCGGAGATCGCTGGTTTTACCTGCTGATCACCTGTTAGTGCCCGTGGCCTCAACTGTCCCCAACCAATTCCTAACTAAAAAACTACTTTGGAATTGGTATAAAAAGACACCAAAGGGAAGGCCTAAAAGGAGGAGAGAATATAGAGAAAGGTTATTATACTGAGATTTTTCCCCTGACCAGGTTTGAAGACCCTTGTTCCTTCTGCACTTCCCCCATTTGTACAGGAAACCCTTGTTTCCTTGTGATTTGATGTTCATCCCTTAGTTATGGCATCATGGAGTGAGTCTTGGAAGGAGATATGCTAGAGGCTTGAGGCGGGATGGATTCGGAATGAGGCTGTGCTTGGAGCCTGCAGAGGTTGCTCAGGTGATATTACTCTTTTTGTACTTTCTATTTGTCTATAATAAAGAAACACGTCTTGATTCCCGATATGCTTCTTCTTTATGTTTATGATGTTCATGTTTGAATTTCATGTATGAATGGATGTTTAAAAGTTCATAACTAACTTCCTTCTTTTATAACATAAAGATGTTTTTTGTATAAGTCTTTGTCCATATACTGATGCATTCTTTGGAATTGTTGGTTTTGCAGGGCAAAGGAGCGAAAGGGACGTGAAGAAGGGTTTGGACCCTTGAGGAACTACTCGAACGTAGGACCTGAGGTACGTCCTTCTTACCTTAGATTTAGCTTTTGCTAGCATAATTGCTGCGTGTGTGAATGCTCCTTTTTTTAGACAACTTTCAGTCTGCTAGGGTTCCACCCAAAAGCCCTAGGGGATAAAATCCCTCAACAGTCCCAATAACCATTTTCGTCATCAGGCAATTACTCTTCCTTTTCCATGATGGGTGTTTGTGGCTGGAGGAGCCCATCCCCTTCATGACAGACTTGATTCACCAAATTTCCTGACTTCCATGCAAAGGAGAGGACCCCGGGGACATCTCGGAAGGGAAAAGTAGTGACTTGGCCATTGCGGAGATCATGAAGAAAAAGTACAAGTTGGCAAAGAAGAAGAGGGGCTATGCCATATCCAACATTAGTGATGAAGCAGTGAAAGTGGTAGCCCAAATACTGGCTGGTAAGGTTATGTGCAAGTGTCACATAGACGAGGTACCCACACTAGTGGTAGCAATTACTGAGCAGTGCGCGGAGGGGGTCTAGTTTAACTGGTCTGAGTTCCTCTACAAGGAGTTTTCAGAGAATTGTCACAAAGCTCACGAATAGGGAAAAACGTTCCACTATGCATGGCTTCTGCTATCCATAGTACTCGTGGCAGGGGAATTACTAGAATATAGTCAATTCCCCACATTTGATAGAGATCTTCCAGAGGTCGCGAAGTATGCTTCGCTCTGGGCCACAAAGGATGCCAAGAGGATCCGTGACAGTAAAATATCCTAGGTGTTCATGGAGATGAACCTTAGAATGGGGATCAACCACAAGCCGTGGTTATTGCCCACTGCCTACAACAACCTTCAAAATTTTAGGGAATTTAAAGCAAACATCCATAACATTTACATTAGAGCGCACAAGGAACCAACCAAACAATGGAGGCAGCTACCCTTTGTAGCCATAGACGATGTCATCTTTAACATCCTGGAGACATGGCTATTGAAGTGGCACGCTCTAGAAATCATGGAGATAGAGAAGTCGAAAACACAAAGGAAGAAAGACGAGGCCAAGCTGCGCATCACATAGTTGGCATAAAAGAGAAGGAAGGAGGCAACGGTAGCAGAAGTGCGGGTAGTGCGAGATGCTGCACAGATGGAAAATGAGCAGGAAAATGCCACAACAACAACACAAGAGGTAGCTGTGAAGGTGAGCAAGGGCCAAATGTCACCTTCGCATGGGTAGGAAGAAGAGGAAGAAGAGGGGGGCACGAAACCACAAACCATGTCCACACAGTTGAAGTGCCATCACCCAGCTGAGCAGATAGTGTTGTGCAAGAAGGCCAATGCATCGAAGTTGTCTATTGACCCGATCACCCTTCTGAGGGTGATCTACACGACATCGATAAGATAATGGGTGACGTCACCTCTAAGGCCCTCCAAAATTTCATGCAGGAGAACCAGATTGTGTTGGAGGCCCTTAGAGCATAGTTGCAGGAATTATAGGTGTGCCCTTCTTAGGTTGGTACCCTTTCGACCAACCTCGTAGTCGGAACAACGACAATAAAATAGATGTTGTGCGCATGGATGATGAATACCATAGTGCTACTAGAAGGGGCACTAGTGACAACAAATGAGGCCGGTAGGCCTATGGTTAGCGCATTGAAGGGTCTCGGTATCAATATGGCTGCACTCCCGTGAGATACCCTATATGTTTTGTAGGATGGGATAATTGTAGAGTTGTGAGCTAGGGAGAGCCACGCACTGCAAGTCCTCAGTGAGTAGAAAATCAATATGGAACAATTGAGCTTGCAACGTGATGAAGTGGTGTCGTAGAATCAACAACTGGTATAGGTAATAGACGAAGCTTACCAAAGCATCTTAGAGCTGGCCATCCTAGCAGACATACCAATAGAGGCACGCATCCACAGGTTAGCAGTAGTTTTGCATGAGGCGTGGGAGGAAATGACAAAAGTTCAGTTGGAGATGAACCTTCAGATCGCCGAGCTACAGTGAAAGGCATAGCCGTCCACCCTTGGGGAAGTCAGAGAACAACATGCTAGCGCTATCACAGCAGGACTAGACGAAATTGGCAGTGGAATGCGAGACTACACCAACATGTTGGAAGAATCCTTTGAGGTCCTCACAAATCTACAGGAGGACCCCAACATCCAACTCTTAGAGACAGAGGCGCGAGAACTCCAACAACAGTATGACAACATCAAAGGAACTACGTAGATGATGGCCCCCACTGAGAGGCTTGCACGGATTCAACAGGCTAAAGCGCTAAAAGAGCAGGTGGATACGACACGACACAAGGAAGCAGTCTTGAAGGCATGCGTTCAGCCTTGGATCAACGTAGCCTTCACCATCACCGCAGAAATTGAAGGCAAGCTCACACACATGTAGGGGATGCATGCACTGATGCAAACAAGCACTTTTGACACAGAGGTCTTGGAACAACATATGCAGTAGATCGAACATGCAACAACTCAGTGCGCTGCCGACCTGATAGCAGTTGAAGCAGAGTTGAAGGGACTCCGCACACAGATCTTCGCACTCACAGTTTGACTCGAGGGCGAGTCACGATGTTTGTGTTGGGGGCTTTTTGGGCATGGATCCCCCCAAGACATGTGTTGGGGCTTAAAGCCCAAGTTTTGACTGAATCTTTTTGTAAAGCTCTGCGAATTACGGGTGCGGGGCGTAAAAGTATAATAGAGTCATAGGGTTTTCCACCCTAATTTTTGTAATGTAATGTCGACTAGATAAACCTACCCATGGATTGTATAAATAGAGCGAGGCTCTAAGTGTAGAAGATAACTAAGGAATAATGAATAGAAGAGAAGCATGAGAAGTCTAAGTGATTGAGTCAAAGTGTAAAGTGTGTCTGTGGTTCGTAGAGTAGGAGAAGGCTTTGCAGCTGAGTGCACAGAGGCCTAGTAGTCTACAGCTGAGTGCGCGGAGCCCTACAGTTGAGTGCGTAGTGCAGGTCGAGTCTGTAACCATTGGGAGAATCAATAAAGAGAAGTTTGGCTATAATTCTGTGTATATTTTCTCGGTTTAATTAATGATTGGAGATAATTTGCAAGTATACTGTTTATTTACTACGCGATCGTGTATGAATGTTTTGTATTGCTAATTATAAATTAAAACATTAAACTAGGCAAAGGTAATTAACTAATACTGGAAGATAAGTAATATCTTGGTAGAGCGTGGCACAACCCCTGGGTAGGGCTGCACGAAGGTAGTGTATCAGGTTGCAAGGAACGAAAAGCACTCGAAGAAACCTCCACACAGGAATAAACTGAAGACTAGTTGTACCTCCCAGACATCTCAAGGGTGTGGAAACCTGGTTCTAGAACCCTCCCATACTACTTCGGGTGAGACCTTAGTCCATGCTCTATGGACTATTGCCGAAAGGGCCAATAGTACATGGATTTGTTTGGCTAATTAACTTTGAACCTGGGTCAGGCCCCAACAAGCCAACAAGAGGTCAAGCCCAGAACAATTGTAGTCCATTTGGAGAGCATGGGGAGTCATCTTAGGGGTTTTTGGATGCTTGGAATCCGTTGAAGTAGATTTAAGGAACTGTAGAGCATTGTAAACTATACTTTTTTTCCATTTTTAGCAAATACAGAGGCCCAAGCCATGGAAGATGGGTAAATGAGATGTAGCCCAAGAGGGGTGAAATCCTTTATCAAAACACTATGTTAAGTGCTTTTATTGATGGTTTGTTATTCATTTGCTTGCTAATGTTCAAAACTTTACTTTCATGCTATTCTTCTCATCATTCTAACATAAAACCTAACATAAATTTTACATGTTTCCAATCACAAATAACATAAGAGAACCCTTCACATGAAGCAATTGACAACCATATTTCTATAAATATGAAGTTGAAATTAGCAAAAAAAAACTAACATTCAGCTACAGATCAAGTTGGTATCAGAGCAAAGGTTTATTTTCTTGATTTCTTGAGATTTGTGCAAGGAGAATTAACAGTGTGCAACTTTATGTGTTGGAAGCTTCAACAAGTGATGTCTCTAATCTCTCTTCCTTAGAAAGATTCTTTGATGAAGAGATGTTGCAAGAGTTTTTCATCATGAGAGATATGGTGCAAGAGATGATTGAAGATAGGAAGGATAACATTATACTTCAAGAGAAGTTGATGGCCATGAAGGAGGAGAAGAAAGAGCTTCTTGAAAAGATGCATGAGATGGATATTTTACTCCATGATGCCAAGTAAACCCTAGCTAAGCATCTGCATGAACATGAGGTATACAATTCAATTTTATCTTAAATTTCTTCTCAAAATGAATGATTTTGTGCTTTTGAAAGACACACTAGAGGAATAAGGTCCTAATTATTGATGAAGATGGGCTATGAAGGTAAAGGGTTAGGCACACATGCACAAGGCATTGAGCCAATTGTTGTTAAGGAAAGGCCTAGGTATTTGGGTCTTGGTTATGGAAAACATGATGGAGAATAATCCAAAGCCAAGGAGGCACATGAAGGTGTTCCAAGAGGGAATTTCATTACATGTTCATACCCTCAAGCCTATGAAGATTGTGTTCATGAGGAATGCAAAAGTTGTATACCCACTTTGCAAGAAGATGCTCATAAGTATGCAATTAGTGGAAAGGGAAAAAAAGAGAATGTTGAATGCTCTAAGGACATTGAAACCATTGTTGGTATTATGAAGAGAGCCACTACCTCATCAAATTCACCTCCTCAAGAAGGCGGCAAAGGTGAATGTGCAAGGTATAAATCTTCCTTTAATTAAGTTTCTTTTTATTATGATAAACATGGTAAATTTTCACATAAGAAATGGAGAGAATTTACATGTTCTTTTTGTGGTTTGAATACCCATAATGTTTTAAGATGTTGGAAGAAAATGGCCACATATAGGAAAATCTCAAAGCACAAGAGATAGAAAACCATAGGTCCATTGGATAATGGAAACCATATTGCAAAGAAGATGCAATTGTTTTGCACTCATTGCCATAAGCAAGGTCATCTCGTAGACAAATGTTGGACTTTTTATCTAGCAACTCATCCATGACATTTGAAGAAGATGTAGAGAGACTTTGGCAAGAATGAAAATGAGGATTCCATAATTGACGTGGGTCAAGATGATTCACAAGATGATGTGTAGTTGAAAGAAGCACCATGGAAATGGTTTGGTAAGAGGTGGTTTGATTTCTTATCCAGATAAGGCTTGCATATATTTTGTTGATAGATGCAATTCTTTTCCTTATGAATGCACTACTTTTCTGTTGAAAGTATGTTGCAACTTTTATGATGCAAGATGTTGAAAGTGGAGTTCTATTTGACTCACTTTAATGCAACAAATAAGGCAATTTGTGGTTACAAGTTTGTATGTGAATGCATTTCTTTTGAAAGCATCCTTGATGTTGCATATTTTCACTAAGAAGGTGTGTGAAAGTGGGGTATGTTACTCACTTCATTTGCAACAAATTTTTAATTCTTGATGTTGCATAATTTCACTAGGAAGGTGTGTGAAAGTGGGGTATGTTACTCACTTCATTTGCAACAAATTTGTCAATTCAGCTC
The DNA here is from genome assembly GCA_000404065.3 of Pinus taeda. NCBI lineage: Eukaryota > Viridiplantae > Streptophyta > Pinopsida > Pinales > Pinaceae > Pinus > Pinus taeda. The sequence goes on along the minus strand of APFE031540733.1, from coordinate 63,014 downwards.
TTTAGGTACCCATACATGTTTTTGGGCTTATTGTACTTGTGTTTGTACCTGAGGGAGAGTTGAATAACTGTAAACATACATGAGAGTTTGTATGTGTGTGAACAATGGAATTGTTGCTAGTTTCATTGTGTTTGGATACATGCATGAGTGTCAACTTGTGTCGATTGTTGTCACATGTATGTCATATCAAATTGGAAGAGTTGATTTTATCTCCAAAGATGAAATGGAGTTGTTGATGTATTATTGCATGAGATGTGAAATTCTTGTTGTTTATGCAAGGAATCATCAAGTTGCTATACATGCTTATGTTTGGCTCTCAAGTCAAGTTAGTTGCTTGAAGATGATGTTTTTTTGACTTGTTTAGTAAACCATCGATTAACACACCAAAATGTTTAGTAGACCAAGATTCAAGAGTACAAGGTGATGTTACATGATGTTACAATTGTTGATTTGAAGGAGCAAAAGAAGAGGTCGTCGATTTGCATTTCTTACATAATGTGTTTTTCCATTTAATGGTTGTATTTGTGACAAGATGTCACAAGATTTAGGAAGGTCCATTCTTGAGAAAGATCTCATCAAACCATGACATGAGCAGCATGTTGAACTGAAGGACGATAGAGACAAGAAGCGAAAGTGGACGAGATGCAAAAAATTTGCAACCATTGTAGACCGTTGTATGTTTGATGCCAACATTCTTAGTGGGAAGGCTATCAGATTGTATTAGTTTTCCAAGCACGAGGGATTGATGTGGTACATAAAAAGTATTTTTTAGCCAAAATTTATCCAGCAGGTGTTGGATTGGGTTAGTAGAAAAAGGAGAATAATGGTTGAGGGACATAGCCATTTGCAATGCAAGGCATGTCAGTGTACCCGAGTGGTTGTCATGAAGAATTTTAAAGTATAATCAGTTGATAGAACTTGGGAAGGAGAAGAGTATTCAACTCTCATCAGATAACCAACTTTTGTGGGTCCAAAAGCTCGTCAGTGGGAAGGAGTGATCGAAATCTAGATTATTGCAAAAATTAGCTCAAAAATAAAAATGCTTGGAATGGTGCGAAAACTAAAATAATGAATCCATCTCATCAAAATGATTCCAACAAAATTCGTTTCACTCAAAACGGAGTTTGTATGAGGAAGTTAGAGCCCGCTGACCGTTTCACCAAATAGGCAAAATTTTGGAAAAAAGGTTGACTGGGCATCCATATAGCCCAGTCAGCAAGGAGAATATTCATTGGAATATTATTTGGAATATTCCTTAAAATATTCTTGTACAGGTGGAAGATTCATATGTTGACATATGGCAGTGCATCATTGGGTAGTAGTGGTTTAGTTGGTCCAATCAGAAGGTGACACGTGGAAAGCCCAGAGGTCGCCACGTGCACCTACAATGGTGTATTAAAATTTTTATGAGGCACTAGGGTTTGACCCTGTGATCTATCCTCCATTAGCCACAAGCCTTACCATCTTCGCTAACCATCGGTTCTTAACCAACTATGGAGTCCGTATAATGTTAAAGTTTGATAGTTTGAGGATTGGTGGTTAGAGGGGGGGGGGGGGGCAACCCACAAGCCAACCCTCCCCAAGTGAACAAAAATACAACATGGTTAAGGTTAATGCAATCGTCGGGCTCCAACACTACAAATGGTTATCACCCATGTGAACAGAAATACAATGCAGTTAAGGTTACTACAACCACCAGGCTCGAATAGTGCAAATGGTTATTGCCCATGTGAAAACAAATACAACGTGACCACAGAAAATTCAACGAACGGCACCATAAACCTTAATGGTGACGGTTAATACAAACATTTGATCACAACAAAAATTATGCAAACGATTTGTGGTTATGGTTAGTTGGACCGGCGGATAATGTGACGGTAAACCATGACATGTGACCCCCAACAAAACCACTAGTGGATTCGGAAAATAGTTAGTCTTGTTCGCGGTAATTATGGGCTAATCCATAGTTAATACCTAATTAACTCCACTTAAATTCAATTAAATTGGATTAGTAGTTGGTGCATTTTGGTAGATTCCGCTATTTTCAGGCCTGCCACCAATTTTAGCAACCTTAACTGGAGTTATTCTAGTTTTAGAGGAGCTTTTCTAGGGAAACACTGTTTGAGGCATAACTGGTGCTTTTTTCGACCAAATTCAGATAAAAAAGGTGTTCTTAGACTATTTCAACATTATGAACACAATGGAACAGGTTTCAGAGGCAATGGGGCACTTTTGTATGTGATTTTTCGATATTAAATTTTTAGGATGCTGAGGGCCACCAGGGAGGAGGGAGGAGGTCAAGCCCAGAACAACTGTAGTCCATTTGGAGAGTTTGGAGAGTTATCTTAGGGGTTTTTGGGTGCTCTAAGTATATTGAAGCATATTTCAAGAGTTGTAGAGCATTCTAAACTATAATATTTTCCATTTTGAGCAAATACAGAGGCCCAAGCCATGGAAGCTGGACCAAGGAGATGTAGCCCAAGAGGGGTGAAATATTTTATCAAAACACTATGTTAAGTGTTTTTCTTGATGGTTTGTTGTTCATTTTCTTGCTTGTATTCAACACTTTACTTTCATGCTATTATGTTCATGATTCTAACATAAAACCTAACATAAAAGTTACCTGTTTCCAATCACAAACAACATAAGAGAACCCTGCACATGAAGAAATTGACAAGCATATTTCTATAAATCTGAAGTTGAAATTAGCACAAAAAAAACTAAAATTTAGCTACATATCACCCCATGAAATATTCCAAGAATGAATGTGGGATCTATTGAACACATCAATCAAAAACCATCCAGGGCTTCCATGGGCCATCCACCTCAACCCATCAAACAATGATTCCACCTCACGACCGAACATCACCAAAACCATCATCAAACAGGTCTCTCATTAGGGGATTTTTGAGGTCTAAAATGGGCCTCCTAAGGAAATTATAAAATAATAGTGGAAATAACAAAATAAGATTAGATGATATCATAAAATGTTATAGGGAAAAAAGAAAAAACTATTTTTTCAACTTGTATTTTTAGCTTATCTCCCTCTGGGTTTACTCAAATTTCAAGTGGAAACACTCGTTGGATGCATAATTTGATTCCTCATCCAAGGAGTACCCATGTTGCATACTATCGATAGACTCTGCTACACGAAAACTGAGAAATACATGAAAAACATGTTTGCAATCACGTTTTTTCATGTATTTCTCATGTTTCGTGTAGCAGGGTCCATCGAAAGTATGCAACATGGGTACTCTTTGTATGAGTAATAAAATTTTGCACCCAAAAAGTACTCCTCTCAACATTTTAGTAAAAACTTAGGGAGATAAGTTGAAAATACGATTTGAAAAAGTAGTTTTATTATTTTATTATTTTTTAATCTTTTTACTCCAAAAATGGTGAATCATCCCCCATGATTGAAATCATCATCTTGAATCCTATTTGTTCTTATAAAGTTTATTTTGGTTGTACATTTTTATTAGGAGACCCATTTTAGACTTCAAAAGTCCCCTAATGATCCCAACCTTCTAGGGCTCCAAAGCGTTTGTTCCAACCCGACTCGCAGGAGTAGTAACTCAACCCACGATTGTTGTCGGGCTTGAGAGAATGTTTCCAACGAAGACTCCAAGACTAGTAACTCAACCCATAACTGTTGTCGGGATTCTAGAGTGTTTGTCCAACCACGGCTCTAGGACTAGTAATTGAACCCACCAAGGGCCCTAGAGCATTTTCCTAACCAAGGCTACCAGGATATTAACTCAACCCAAGTTGTTACAGGGCTCCAGAGCATTTGTCCAACCAAGGCGGTGGGACTTGATGAGCCTCGGTATTGCAACAAGAATGCCACAACTCCTAAGGCTACCGACTTTAATTATCAAGCCAGGGTTCGTACAAACTTAAGAGGTGTCGGCACTATATGTGCGGCATGTGTCCTTCCTTTGTTGTCATGATGTAATTGAGTGCATGTACCGAAGTCAAATCCTAAACTAATTGCAGAAAAGAGAATGTTCAAAATGGAACCTTAACCTATTGCAAGAAAGAAAGTACAATGAAAAAAATTGAAATCAAATGCTAAAACACACCATTTTCTAACTAAATTCTAAGAAACTATGCTTTGCCATAATGCTAAATTATCATGAACCAATTGCTACTATCTAAGCATGGAGGTAAGAAGCATCAAACATCACTAATGTGCAAGTAAAGGGACTAAAATAAATCTATTTTTTTCTTTTTGTCTTTTCATGCAAAATCAAGTATGCAAACTAATTTCCTTTGGTGATGTGGCAAGTGAGTTTAAGGATGTTGAAGGTTGGATGGAAGGGTTAGGAGATAGTTGGATGGTGTGGGAGACCCTTGTGAGGCTTTTGGTGACTTCCTAGAGGTTTTCCATCAATTCGGCCTCAAAACAAGCCGTTTCAGGAAAACCTACAGGATGTACTAGAAATCTACAGGATGATTCTATAGGAATTACAAGAAACCTACAGGATACATCCGAGAGAAAAATGTGAGGTGTTGTAGGTGATGGGAGGCTTAGGAAGGGTGCGTTATTGGTGGAATGGAGTGGGAAAATTCCTACAATCACTCAGAACTCAAAACCAAAGTCAGGAGATGGATGGATTCACTCAAAAAGCGTGGAGAAGTTTCCTTGTGAAATGACGAAATTGGTGAGGGTCTAATGACTAGGAAAATCAACTCCAAATTGGATGGGACAATTTTTTTTTATTAATTAGGATGTCGTAGGTCCCTATTCCAAGTGGAATCACTCAAAAAAGCCTTTGTTAACCCATTCTAAAAAAAATAAAAAAAAATTACTAGTCGAAAATCTAGAAATTTGAGAAATAGTGAGCTAGTAAATCTAAAAAATGCCTAAGAAAATCAATTGCAAATGAAATGTGGTAATTTTTGTTATGAACTAGATTTTTTTTGTGATCTAATGCAAGTGGATTGAAGCTCGTTAGCATTCTCTAAAAAATAGCATAAATTTACTGTTCTTTGCTAAAAAGGAGGTCCAACAATCTAGATTTGGGAATAAGAAGACTAATCCAAGCAACTCAATGATTATTATGAACTTCCAAAGCTTTTCCAAGGAAGAAATAATTCTTGTGATCCTGCAAAATAACTTACATCAACCATTTAACTCAATCCTACAACAAGAGATCATTAATACTAAATGCAAAAGTAGAAAGAAATAAAAATTAGAGATGCATGTGAATAAGCAATGGAAAGAAGGAAAGAAAATAATACAAAAGGGCTCTAAGGCTCCTGGGATGGCCAAGCCCAAGGAAACACAAAGACCTATGGATTAGAACAATATTTAGAAGTTGAACATGACACCAATCTTCATTATTTTCATCAAAATAATTACATCCTTGCAAGAAAATACAATGGAGCTGCAAAAATACAAGCTCTCTCAACAATAACACTAATGAAAATCTCTCTCCCTAGAGGAAAATTCGACTTGGTACTTATAAAAAATGATTAGGAATCATTCCCCATGAATGGAGGAAGCTTTCCCACCAAAATCCCTTGATTAGTGGATTTAGTCCCCAATACTAGGAATTTGCATTGAATGGTAGGGAACACATTCCTAGATTTCCTCAATGATTCCCTAGTGGAAAATTCGACTTGGTACTTATAATTTTTTTTTACGAATCATTCCCCATGGATGGAGGAAGCTTTCCCCACCAAAATCCCTTGATTAGTGGATCTTTTCCCTTGATTGGTGGATCCGCTCCCTTGATTAGTGGAACACATTCCTAGATTTTATCAATCATTGGAGTTCCACAATTTGTGCCATAATTCCATAATATATTGTTGACTTATTGTTTATTATTGATCCTCCAGTAGCAGGGAACAAGTCCCTAAATTATCTCCTCCTCCAACTCTTCATAATCTGCCCAATATTCTCATAATATTCCACAAAAAATAAATAATATTAGGCACAAATATTCAATAATTCATAAACCTTACTATTGAATATATTAAAGTTAAAAATAAATTATCTAATGCAAAAAGAGAGGTTTAATGTGCTAAAGGATGGTCATAGGCCTTAATTTATGTTTTAAATTAGAGGCATGGGCCTTAATTTATGTCTAATTTAGAGGCCCATCAGGACTAGTAACTCAAACCAAGCCGTTATAGGGCATTTAAAGTGTTTTTCCAACCAAGACTTCGAGGAAATAATAACTCAAACCAAGCTAAGCAAACATGAGAACCAACAAAAAAATACAAGGAAATAAACCCACAATCTCGATGGCAATCCAGGAAATGGAAAGGCTAGTGAAATCTACTCTCAATCCAGACAATCCTCCATGCTAGTGAAATATCATAACTAAGAAACCACATACATTTTCCATGTATGCCAAAAATAGCGAGGAAAATATACATGCAACTTGGTACCTGCAAGAAAAATTGTTGTAGCTGTTGATCCCATTACCCTCTTGTGCTTTTCTTATCTTCCTTTGCCTTCTTTCTCCAAAAATCCAAGTATGCCACACCCTCCAAGAGTGTTCCAAGAAAACTGTAAGTATCCAAGAGTATGAGAGAGAGAGAATAGAAGAGAGGTCCACCAAAACCTGTCGAAATCTTACCCACTGATCCTCAGAATCCTTTTTATCAATGAGGCCTCTATTTTCTTCAATTTCCTTCTCAAATGCAACCTGTGATCTTTCACCTTCCTTTCCTCCTACTTTCCATTATTTTCATAAATAAAATGCCAATTAATGCCTCATGCCTCTCCAAAGCCTTAGCCATTTTCTTTTCCAATTTCCTTAGCCATAATAAACCAAATCAACATCCACTAAGATGTTTCCCCCACCATTCAACTTGGAATACATGTCCTATCATTTGTGGTATTTATATATTTTTACATGGATTTTTAACCAGGGTTGTTATACAACCCTTCCCCTCGGGGAACACCGTCCTCGATGTTCAATGACACCTATAACCAACAAGATTTTTGAAAACAAAACATACTTCCCATGGAGCTTTATAATGTGGCTTATTACATTATTTACAATGACCATCAGGGAAAATTTTAAGAACCACCCTAAATTTATATGCATAATAAATGGGCGAATCCCCATGATACATAGGAAAAATGGCAGGAGATTTTATCAATAAAATAATATGTATAAATAGTTTTTTTTGGTAAATATCTCACCATATTATATTATCTTGTAAAGTCATGGTGAATCTTTCACTGAATTATAAAATCTTGTAAGACCTTGGCAAATCTTTCACTGAATAATAAAACATTGTGAAGTCTTGGCGAATGTTTTGTTAAAGTATGAAACCATATATGATAATAGGAAAACATATTCATTAAACTGTAATATACTAACATGTTTGGAAAAAAGAAACATAATTTTCTCTTCCTACAAACAATGTTGCAAGTTTCAGTGGCCGTGTTCGTCAAGGTTCTTACTGTACACTCTTTCATATCCTGCTATTAATTTTGATAATATTCCACAACAAAGTTCTTGTAGGTGTTGATCTTGACCACTAGTTTTGTCAGGGTAGGAGAGATTAATATTTTCTCTACCACTTTTGTCAAGCTATCAAATTTCTTTCTTATTCCATATACTCCAACTCCGAGATAGAAAAACACATCAAGTTTGTTTACCCCAACACGCCAACAAGTAGCAAATATAATATAAGAAAGTAGTAGGTATCCCAAAGGCCTGAAGGGGATTTAATGGAAAGAAGTGACCATTTTCATAAGCCTTCCAATCAATGTATAAATATATAAATGTAGATTTATTATTATTTTAATTGGAAATCTTCAATTAAATAATAAAATCTAATTACATCTCTCCCAATCTAAATTGCTTATTAACATAATTCACTACCTTCATAAGTCTTTCATTTTTTTAACAATGTTGTAACATGTGGATTAATTTCCTTTTTGGTGCACATTCTCTGCCTTTTAGGACAATATGGTGCAGTGGCCCAACCCCTATAAATCATTACAACAAACTAAGAATATCGGAGAAGATGAAAGCTTGTACAAACCATCACATTTTTCATACAACTAATCCAACATCAATACCTTAACTTTTTCATGAAGATATCATATTGAGAACGTTTGAAAAATGGCGGGAAACTATTTCTCTTCTACGAGGGTGATGGAGAAAGAGTGATAAGATTTCATTGTTTTGATTTTTTTTTGTTAAATCAGAAAAACCAATATTAATGGAGATGTTGGTATTTTTCACTCAATTTTGTGAAGTGACTAAATTTAGCTTTAACCATTCACCTTAAGATGTTTTTTACAATTATATTTCCTAAGTCTATTTAATATATTCATTATCATAAAAACCAACCTATATCCATCTTAACTCCACATCTACTGCTCTTAGAGGGATGAAACCTATTTATCCCTCTCACCACTTGGTAGACCCGAAATTAAGACAGATCTAAGCTGATAGAATTTCCCCTTTAAATAGTCTATGCTCACATGAATACCATGGTATTACCTAATACCATGGGTCAATACCATGGGTTATCATAAACCTGGAGCTTAAAAACTACTATTAGTAATTTATAAAAATCAATAAAATTAATAATTGGTTTTGTTTTGTTTTGTTTTTTTTAACCAAGTTAAAATGTTTAAGTGACATTAAAATACAAGATCCATTTTTACTCTTGACGTACCAAGCCCCGAGAGGGATCAAACATTTTTTCACTCTATGCTCTTTCAGGGCTTAGTAGATCCAAAGTAAAGATGGATCTATGCTGGTTTAATTTCCCCCTTTAAATAGGCTACATTCCATCTGAATACCATGGGTCAATACCATGATGGATCTATGCTGGTTTAATTTCCCCCTTTAAATAGGCTACATTCCATCTGAATACCATGGGTCAATACCATGTGCCATCTTTATTTTTATTAATACTAATATTAGGGTTAATAATGTTTTTTTGCATGGTATTAATAATAATTTGGTCCATGGTATTTGGCCCATAGTATTTGGAACATAGGCTTCACCTAAATATAACCTTTAGTGTTCGTAAATATAAGGTGACTTATGGAGTAGATATAAAAAAATGTTTTATTTATTTACCATACCTCTCATTTATTTATATTTTTATAATTACCATTCCTCTTTTATTAATATGGTATTTGGCCCATAGGATTCACTCAAATAAAACCTCTTTTTGAGCTTTCTTAAATAGAAAGAGGGTTATGGAGTAAATATAAAATGAGGTTTTATTTATTTACCATACCTCTAGTTTATTTATATTTATATTTGTTTACCATACCTTTGCAGTAAGTATAAAAAAAGGTTTTATTTATCTACCATACCTCCACTTTATTTATATTTTTATTTTTGTACACCCTTGTGTGTTCTTAAATATAAAGTGACTTATGGAGTAAATATAAAAAATGTTTTATTTATTTACGATACCTCTGGTTTATTTATATTTTTATTAATTTACCATACCTATTTTATAAATATGGTATTTGGCCCACAGGATTGACTTAAATACCTCTTTTTTGAGCCTTCTTAAATAGAAAGAGGGCTATGGACTAAATATAAAAATAGATTTTATTTATTTACCATACCTTTAGTTTATTTATATTTTTATTTATTTACCATACCTTTGGAGTAAGTATAAAAAGAGGCTTTATTTATTTACCATACCTCCACTTTATCTATATTTTTATTTATTGGGACCAAATACAACCTCTCAAACCACCTCCCAAACTAGAAAATGGGCGATTGCAAATGAATTTAACATTGCAAAGCACACAATCTGGCATCTGTCAATTGTAATGGAATATAATATTCTAAACCAGGCAAATCCGATCAAATGAGCCCTTTTCATAGTTTATCTGCCCCCTTTTTTGGGCTAAAATGAAAAAAATAATTATTTTTAAAATAAAAGTTGGGCTAAATATATTTATGGGTGTGGTATAAAATTTTCGCCCCTCTAAAATGAAAAACCCCTTAAATTTTGTCCTTGGGCTAAAATTCGCGCCTAAAATTTACCATGGTGAGCATTTGTTAAACATGAGAATCATACCATTTACTGGAGCTTTATATCATAGCTCATTACGATGTTTAGAATCCACATATACTTATACACATTTTTTCCAACCAAAAAATAAAAGGATACGATGCATGTATCCACAACAAGGGAATCTAGAGGCTCACACCTCCACCCTCAAAGTAATACCAGGATTCACCTCCTTCCCAGGAAGTCCATAATCCATTGAAAAGTCAAATATGCATTCAATTTCCAATGCTACAATCTCGCGCCACTTGTCCTCTTAGTGAATAGTTACCGACTCATTGTTCCAGGGCACACTCCCAACATGAATTTGATTCCATCTGCAATGCTAATGACCAAAACAAATTCATCCCCGGTCTTCCCTTCTCTACTACATAGTCCCTCAGGCAATCCAGTTAACCACGTCTGTGTAGTTACTCACTTTCCAAGTTCCACTGGGACCCCCATCTCAGGCAGTCCATCCCTTGAAAAGGCTTCCTTGCATCAGAAGATACAAAAACCAATGTATATCCTTGTCTTAAAACCATCATACCAGTCATAACATGCTCATGGAAAACAATGAACACTAGTGGGTACCAATGTCCCACAACGACCCTACTCTTGAAGTGCTCTACCAATATACTGCTGCATGTTCCAATTTCTTTCACTGTTGCTGCTAATTATTGTAGTCAATTTTGTCTCCTCAACCAGGAATGTTCATGCATTCCTGTTCCAAGCATATAATTTCCATTAGCTTAAGAATAAATTCAAATAAATTCAAATCATACCTCATTGGTATCTCGTTAATAAGGTACACTCGCAATCTTGTTTACTTCCTGTCACAACGAAACATCTTTGACCAAATCATCATGTATAAATATGTCACATTAGGTTGGTTCGAAACACAACCATCGTAAATCGCTCATAACTCACATGTAACCATCATAAACCAAAATCATAGATCACATGTAATCATCATATACTAGAATCATAATTCACATACATAATAAAACTGAAATAGAATATTGATACTTATCCTTTAATCAATCCTTGGCTTCCACCTTTGTCCTTATTTTGTACGCACTCTGGATTGGTTTCCGCACTTGACAAACACCTAGTGCTTTCTCCTCAACAATGTGCACACACACATAGTGTACATCCCACACATACAACCACACATGACATACTACACCATGCAATACATGCATCTACACCTGACATACAACACATACACCTACACCCAGTGTGTTAGTGTCAGTCTTTCCAGCCTTCTTCCAGTGATCAAATATGCTCTTACAAAGTGATTTTGAAGTGTCAAGGTCAAATTTTGTCATTTCAGTGAGTCTTCAAGCAAAATTTGGTCACTAGGCTTTAGGTCTAGGGTTTGCTTCTCACTCTTTTCAAAGTTGCCCAAATTGCCAATATATGTCACTATTCAGCTGAGTCTATCATCATTCATAGGGTTTTCATTATCATCTCAGTGTCTAATGAGTCATTTTACACCTTGTTCATGCTTCAGTTGCGCCTAGGTAAGGTCATTTCCCTCTCCTAGGGTTTTGAAGGCAATTTCTCTTGGACGGTCAAAATCATCGGCAAAACTTGTTTCCTGATGTCATACACTTCCCCTATCCTTAAAGTACCTTACCAAATGCTTCCCATCACTGAGATTCCCCAAATTCCTCATTTTCGCACAAACCCTAGTTTCTAGCTACAACTTGGCCAATTTTCTAGGTTGGGCCTGTGTTTGCCCTTTTGGACCCTTCCCCTCACTCAATCTCTGAGATTCCACTTTCCCCTGCTTCCTAACATCCCTCCCTACTTCCAAAAATTTCCCCAAGAATTTAGAAACCCCTTATCCCCTTCATTTCACTTCATTTCGACAAAATTCCTTGTTTCACACACCGGGATAAGTTTCACTCAAATGGTGTTTCAGAGCAATAAAAGAAGAATTTGAGAAAACTAAGAGAGGTTTTTGTCCACAACATGCCAAAGAATAAAAACCTCCTTCACATTTTGCACAGGTGTCATGGTTTTAAAGAAATGTCAAAATTACAATCGCCAGATCTAAGGAGGTTGGCCAAGGCACTAAAACGACGGAAAAGACCCGATACACTCCAAATTTTGGCCAAAGCCTCTTTGACTGAGCATGGTACTTGATTTGGGACTCCCACCCAAAATTTCAAGAAATTTGGAGAAAATTTTGTCAATTGTGAATTTTTTGTGCCACACACAGGTTTTTGCCTTGAACGCGTAGCGCGCCGCGCGCTACCCTGAATATGGGCAACTCCTTTTCATGAAAACTCATCATTTTTGGATTTTCCATGCAAAAATACACTTTCTCAGCAATTTCCAAGAGATTTCATTAAGTTTTGAGCCTCCAGAAGGTCAAAAAACATGCAAAAAATGACCTTCTGCCACTTTTTGGACACACAGGAAGCAGTCTTGGGAGATTGCAATTTTGGAGGGGTACATAGCCACCAAATTGAAAAATTTTACTTGGGATAGAAAGTAGACATCTAGAACTTTCCAGCAAGCCCACTTGTGCTTCATTTGGACTCCAGGAAGTGCCTCAACAGCAGGCCCAAAGGCGCGCTACGCGTTGAGATTCAGGGCGCTACGCATCAAGCTATTTTCACAGAAATGCACCTACAACTCAGCAAAACGCAGTTTTGACTAGGTTTGACTTTTTGGAGTGGATTTTGATCCTCCTTGATGTAAATGATGTAATTTTATGATATTTTGACACTTATTTATCTCTTCTAGAAGATTCATTCATGAAAAAGGCAAAAATTTAATGAATGAATTGGTTTCCTAGCTTATAGAGGCAAGTTGTTTTGACTGCCTAGATTTTAGTGCTCAGTTTGGAATTGGTTGAAACAGCTCCTAGGATGATGAGCTCGACCCCTAGAGGCAAGGAAAGATGTTAGCTTGCCTATATTATGTACTTTCTTAGTCATTTTCATGGTTGGACTCTTGAGGGAGAAAGCTTCAATTGTATTACTCATTGTATCTCTGCAATTTTGGCAAAGGAAGACCAGGGTTTTGCAGTCCTTTTTGGGATTCCTGTGGTTACATGTATTGATGGTGTGTTTCTATTTGTACTTTTAAGTTTTTTATGTGAATAATCTTCTTACTTTTCTTTCTGCAAATTAGGCAAATGAAGTGTTAAGGTAGAATTCATGGTTGCTATGCTCTGCCTTTAAATTTGCTTAATATCAATGTTTTCAGCTATTTAAGGAGAATTCAAGGTGATTGCTTGCTCTCCTTAGCTCCTCACCAGTCATTCTCATCCATCCAAATCTTTCAAAGGCATCAATACAGTCTCCTACCTCGCCCCAAAGAACCCCCTGCGAAAACTGTGTCCAATCCCCGCACCCAAAATTGCCTTTCCCCAATTTTCCACCAAAACCCTAAAAATCCCAAATCAAACCTTTTTATCAGTTTACTAGCCTAAAATCAATGTTCTTTATTGGTTATCTCTGCCCATTTAATATCTTTGCTGAGATAGACCGGAGAGAGCCCTCTCCTGCCCCGTAGGGCTAGCTACGAGGCTAAGTGGTTTGATGTTGCCTTGGGGTTTACCTTTTTCAGCCTGAGGTGAAATTTCAAGCGCTAACATATTGGCGACCATACTGGGGAGAACAAACTTGTTTGTGGATTGATGTGTTTGTT
>APFE031540733.1:0-49326 GCA_000404065.3 Pinus taeda | reverse complement strand
TAGGTTGGGCCTGTGTTTTTCCCTTTTGGACCCCTTCCCCTCACTCAATCTCTAAGATTCCACTTTCCCCTACTTCCTAACATCCCTCCCTACTTCCAAAAATTTCCACAAGAATTTAGAAGCCCCTTATCCCCTTCATTTCACTTCATTTCGACAAAATTCCTTGTTTCACACATCGGGATAAGTTTCACTCAAATGGTGTTTCAGAGCAATAAAAGATGAATTTGGGAAAAATGAGAGAGGATTTGTCCACAACATGCCAAAGAAGAAAAACCTCCTTCACTTTTTGCACAGGAGTTATGGTTTTAGAGAAATGTCAAAATTACAATTGCCAGATCCAAGGAGGTTGACCGAGGCACTAAAACGGAGAAAGAGGCCTGATCCCCTCCATATCTTGGTCGAGGCTTCACTCAAGGACCAAGGCACTAAATAGCCTAGCCACAACACAAATCCCAAGAAATTTTGAGCGTTTTGGGTAAATTTTGGTTTTTTTAGGCAATTTACAGGTTTTCTCCATTAACGGGTCTCACCCCCCGTGAGACCCTTCATCCCGGCAACTCCGTTTTGAAAACACTCAGCATTTCCATATTCTTCATGCAAAGTTACACATGCTCATCAAAGGACTAGAGATTTGGCGAAGTTTTGGGCCTCCAGAAAGTCAAAAAACAAGCAAAAAATGACTTTCTGTCACTTTTTTGAGACACAGAAAGCAGTCTTGGGAGATTGCAATTTTGGAGGGGCAAATAACCACCAAATTCAGAAATTCCAGTTGCGTTGGAAAGTAGACTCATAGAACGGTCCAACAAGCCTACGCTTTCTTCATTTGGACACCTGGACGTGCCCCAGAAGTGGTCCCAAAGGCGTGCGACCGGTCAGGCAAATTTCTCCAAATTTCACTGTACAGCTCAGAAAAACGCAGTTTTACCCTGTTTGACTTTTTGGGGTGGATTATTATCCTATGTGATGTAATTAATGTAATTTTATGACACTTTTACTCTTATGTACCTCTTCTAGAAGATTAATTCATAAAAAGGTGAAAATTAAATGAATGAATTGGTTTCCTATCTTATAGAGGCAAGTTGTTTTGACTGCCTAGTTTGTAGTGCTAAGTTTAGAAGTGGTTGAAACAGCTCCTAGGATAGTGAGCTCGACCCATGGAGGCAGGGAAAGAGGTTATATGATCTATATTATGTACTTTCTTTCTCATTTTCATGGTTGGACTCTTGAGGGAGAAGCTATCATTGTAGTATTTCATTGTATCTCTGCAATTTTTGGCTAAGGAAGACCAGGGTTTTGCAGTCCCTTTTGGGATTCTTGTGGTTACATGTATTGATGGTGTGTTTCTCTATGTACCTGTAAGTGTGTTATGTGAATCATTTCCTGTCTTTTCCTTCTGCACATTAAGCAAACGAAGCGTTAAAGTAAGAATTCATGACTGTCATGCTCTGCTTTTAAGTTTGTTTAATTTCAATGATTTCTACTGTTTAAGGAGAATTCAAAGTTATTATTTGCTCTCCTTAACTCCTCACCTATCATTCCTAATCATCCATCTCAATCAAAGGCATCAATACTATCTCCTACCTCGCCCCAAAGAACCCCCTGCAGAAACTGTGTCCAATCCCCGCACCCAAAATTGCCATCCCCTCAATTTGCCACCAAAAACCCTAAAAACCCCAAATCACCCCTTTTGATCAGTTTACTAGCCTAAAATCAGTGTTACCCTATTGGTCATCTCATCCATTGAAGATTTTACTGAGATTGACCGGAGAGAGCCTTCTCCTGCCCCGTAGGGCTAGCTACGAGGCTAAACAGTTTGATGTTGCCTTGAGGTTTGCCTTTTTCAGCATGAGGTGAAATTTCAAGCGCTAACATATTGGCGACCATACTGGGGAGAACAAACTTGTTTGTGGATTATTGTGTTTGTTTCATAAGTCTTAGACGGAGCCTGAATATTATGCCAGGTAGCCTTCGAAACGCTTTTGCTTTGCATTAGCGGAAGTAGATAAACGCTGCTTCAGTCAATCTCCGTGAGCTTGTGAATACAACACTTCGATTGCATTTTACCCCAGTACATTTGTAAGCTCTAAACTTTTGGATGATTAGTTGAGAGTTTTCACAGGCTGAAATCATTCACCTGGCAACTCCTTTCATGAAGAATCCAGTGACTTGTGCTTCATGGTGACTCCACTGCAGAGAGATCAGTAGCTTTGAGCTTTTCAAGATGGACCAAATCACAATAATATATGCTCCCTTGAGCCGAGATCACATCCCTGGTTTTCCAAATAAAATTCCAAAGGTAGATTGGTCAAGGAATTTGCCTACAATTAAAGATGATGGTAGGAAGGACGCTGCTCTACATTTGGTTAGATTTCACATGCATATTCGCAAGTTGAGGGTTGATTTTCCTGAAGATTGCTTGATGAAGATATTCTTGGCCACTCTAGAAGGTAAAGCCCAATCATGGTATGAAATTTTTCCGCCTGCTTGTATTTATTGTTTAAAGGATTTTCATGCTATGTTCATTGAACGATATAAGGACTCTTATCCATCATTAAATTTAGCTCAAGACTGTTGCAAGTATGCTTATAGTTTTATTGAAAGTCTCGAGAAATATTACGAAGATGATAATTTTATGGACGTTGAGCTCATGGAGGCTCTGTATGAGAATCCATTTCACCAGCATAAAGAAAACTTAGAGAATTCCCATCAAGATGATCAGGACATTTTGCAGAAGAATCAAGATCAGCAGGCTGAAGATGGTCATATGGCTGAAAATGATGAAAGGGAGAATGACATTTCAGATCTGCCCACAGAAGACAACAGCATGCAAGTAAGTCCAGTGCTGATTGTAGATTGTGCTAATGCCCAGTTAGCTACTTCAGAATTAGATTCAAATTGTAATGACCAAGCATACCTTGTGCTGAATCCTGAAAAGGAGGGTTTTGTTGTTGAGACCATAGACAAAGTTTTTGATCCAAATGTTCTCATGCCATTAGAACAGAGCCTGCATGAGGAGGTGATTAAATCAATTCATGAAGAGCAAGACAAGATCTTCGTTCAAGTAAGTGAAAAGGTTTCTCTGGATGAATCTATGGTAGCTGATAGAAATGTTAGTGTTGGGTTTCACGAGACATATAAAATTTCTTTTCTCATGATTGATGAATGTAATGATAATCCGGCTGTCATATCAATTGAAGATGACCTACCATATTGTCAGACTACAGACGATCAGAGCATACAGGATTACCTTTCATATTCTTCATATGTTTCATGTGCTGAAATGCTTTTCCAAGAAGAGATCTGCCCATCCATTTGTTCAGAGTTTTTTGAAGCCCATGAGCATACTTTTACCGAAGCACATGATGAAGGCAGATCAGAATTTGAAACAAAGGACACCTTGATCTTTAGCAGGAGGTGGTAGTGGCCAATCTTCATGTTTTTCACGATCCTCTAGCAAGTTTGTTGCAGCCAACAGTGATAGTGTTTATTGCATTGTTCAGTGATGAAGGAGATCATGGTCAGCTATGTTTTTGGATGCTCAATTATAGGTTTGTACTGTTGACCAACAGATCTGATAAGAAGAATCAGTCAAGAAGCCATCTTCTTGATTGGTTGCATTGGCATTATGATATAGTTTGATGGTATATTGTCTTGCAAGAAACACAGGTGGTTGTCATCATGATTTCAAATCTTGATGGACTGCTGCCCTTCAAAAAGCTTTGTAAAGTTTTGTTTTAAGTCAGTCATGAGTCATTTGAGTTTGGTCTATTGAGTGAGTTTTTCAAGTTGTTTCAGTTAAGTTTCAGCCAGTTTTCAGTCAAGTTTTCATTCAATAAATGAGTCAAAGTCTTGTGTTGTTTGCCTAAATAATGACTCCATCGCCTAATGGTCAAAAGCACTGGTCTGCTATCCCAGAGGTCTAAGGTTCTTGGCACCTCCAAGGAGCTACCATCCCCATTGGAGCCAATGTTAGTGTCGGTCTTGAGCCCTCCATCTGTGATCAAACAGCGCTTTGCATATGCATATGTAGGTGTCTCATCAGCATCAGTTTTGCATCCCGTTAGGCATGCCATAACACTGATGGAGGAGCTGGTCTTGTTCCCTTCTTGGCTTTGCTGGAATCAGGTGATATCACTTGAAAAACCTTGTGTCACACTTGTTTCATTTTTGTCTTGAAATTCCAAGTCTAGGTCTAGGGTTTCGGTCAAAATCATTGCCAGGTCATGAGTCAAAAGTCTGATGGTCTTCAGCAAGCCAAAAGGAGGTTTGTAATTATGTTCTATTGATAGTTTTCATCTGCTACAGCTTATTTTTACCTTGGTTTTAAAAACTCTGTTTTTAAAACCCAAGGTCATGTGAAAATGGCAACAATAAGGAAAATTTTCAAAAATCTTCAGAATGCCGGCAACAACCCTAGTTTCTTCTTCAAAATCCATCAGAGAATCAACCTGCAAAAAGAACCAAGTGAAAACACTCAAAAAATCAATTTCAGGCAAAGTGCAACTTAAAAAACAGTGTTAAATTAAATGTCAAAACATGCAACATTTGAAAGTGGGTTTGATGTTTTAATTTTTTTTAAATGTGGACATATAAAGACCAAAAAGCCCTCTTCATGGCCTCATTATGCATTGACAAACTTGCAAGACACAAAGAGAAGCAAAGAAAGGCGATTTTGTTGCGATTTTAGTCATTTCTGGAGGAGCGATTAGTCGAGTTGGAGGTGCGACTAGTTGGGCAGGTGCGACTAGTCAGAGCTGCTCCCACAGTGTAATTTTTGAACTGGAGCGACGAGTCAGAGGGGTGCGACTAGTTGAGTGGAAGGTGCGACTAGTCGAGCTAGGTTCGCCAGAAACTTGCTAAATCTCCCTAATCGCTCTCCCAAACTGCGAAATCGACCAGCATACTTCTCAGCATTTTGCAGGCAGAGGCAGCAGTTCTATTTACCTTTCAGCTTGCTCATCTTGTTCCAAAACCATGTCAGACACCGAGAGTTATGAGCCTAGTGATGACCATTCATCATCTACAGAGGTGGTGGTACAGCAGAGGTTTCCTAAGAAAGGTGGTCACCATAGGAGATAGGAACCTACTTCTTTGGCAGCATTGCAGGCTTGTCCTTTAGCAATGAATGGTTTTCACTACATGTCATGTTTTCAGTTCTGTGAGAGGCTTGCTCACATTCAGCATCATAGCGAGTTGGCAAGTTTATTTGTTTTGCACCTTCATGATGGGCAGGTCACTCTTGCAGGGGTGAATTTTATACTATCTCTAGAGATGATTTCAGATGCTACCGGGATACCGAATGTGGGAGAGGTGTGGCCCAAGTGCAAATTGCTGGATTTCGTTTATTTTGAGCCATATGTCAGGCCAGCATTTGTGAGTCACTTGTTAGGGGTCTTTCCTTTCAGATTCCTCCGGGCGGAGTATGCTTCGATCATGAGGCTTATCATGCAATACTTTACATGTGAGGGAAGATTTTCACAGGTCTTCTCTTGTCATATTCACATGTTGATGCACTTTACCAGAGTGAGGATGATGAACATCTTGGTTTACTTCTTCCAGGACACTCAGAGGATGTCATCCGTATTTCAGAGGCAGACCCCAGCCCAGCAGCATAGGAGTTTATGCCATCTTGGTCTGATTCAGCTTGTTGTTTCTTATCAGTTGAGGCGGCAGGGCATTTCATGGGCAGACTTCATTTCTCATGAGGTCTTTATAGCGCCATCACAGTCACAGCTAGAGCCAGAGACCATTCATGAGGAGGGAGGTCCATCGCGCCAGGCAGACATTATTGTGCCGACACATGTTGTTTCCCCACTACAGTGTACATATCAGAGAGGTCATAGAACCTTGTTTGTAGTAGCTTGACAAGTATTTTCTCCACAGCGGGTGGAAGGGGTCTCGTCATCATCATCAGATCAGCGAGTGTTATCTCCACACCAGGTGGAAGGGGCCTCGTTGCCGACAGCAGCACAGGTAGCAGAAAGGGGCAAGCAGCCCATGATTGAGGAGAGAGTGTCTGGTGCTCCGGTTATTGATCTTGATGTCGGTTCTCCTAGCACAGAGCTCAAGGATATCATCCGAGAGCAAAGCATCGAGATTCATTCGCTGCAGACACAATTATTGATGGCAAAATGGGTAATCACATATTTGGAGCAGCGAAACAAACAGCTTGAGGATGGGAAAGAGTTGGATGAGCTATGGAGGATTCGAAGTGATCGAGTCATCAACCGTAGGAGGCCCGGCGACTTGCTGCCCAAAGAGAGAGAATCCATGCTTATCCGGGTAAACACACATCTAGAGAGGCTGTTGGCGAAGGCCAATAGAAACAACAAATTGCTAAGGAACATGAAACACCATTATTGGGCAAGGATGCATGTTTGCAAGGCGAAGATGAAGGTGTTCCAAAGAAGGTTGACCGAGGTCCGTAAGAAGAAAAAGAAGACCAACCTACTCAGTATCTTGGCCAAGGCTTCTCTCACTCACCATGATACTCACTATCTTCCTCCTAGCAGAAAACCCAAGAGATTTTGAGAATTTTGAGGCATTTTTGACATTTTTGGGAATTTTACAGGTTTTGGCCATTCGAGTGGTCTCACCCCTTACGAGACCAGTCGTGGGGACAGCTCAGAACGGGGAAAACTCTACATGGTTGGATTTGTCAGGCAAAGATACACTTGCATATGGAAGGGTTTCAGATTTTATGGAGATTTGGGCTCCCAAAAGCTCAAAATGCATGCAAATTTTGACTTTCTGCCCCTTTTTTGAGTTGCAGAAATCAGTCTTGGGAGATTTGATTTTTGAGGGGTCAAATCAACTCCAAATTCAGAAATTCCGGTTGGGTTGGAAAGTAGACTTCCAGACCTTTCCAACGAGCTATCTTGCACCTGATTTGGACTCTGGGAAGGCCCTCAAACAGCGCTGCCAAAAGGTGCGACCAGTCAAGCAAAATTTGCCAGTTTTTTACTAGTTCGGCCAGCAAATCACTTTTTTCACTTGGGTTGATTATTTGAGCATGTAATTGATGGATTCTTGTGTAAATTTCATGGCATTAGATACTTTTACTCTTTTTTACCTCTTCTAGAAGCTTTTTTGATGTAAATAGTGAATATTTAATGCATGGATAGGCTTCCTAACTTTTAGAGGCAAGTTGTTGTGCTGACCTATTATCTAGTGACTGATTTAGAATTAGTTGTAACAGCTCCTAGGAAGCTGAGCTCGACCCCTAGAGGTGGGGGAAGAGGTTAGACCTTCTATATTATGCCTTCTCTTACTCATTTTCATGGTTGGACTCTAGAGGGAGAAGCTCTATTGTATTTTTGACTTGTATTTCTGCAATTTGAGGAAAAGGAAGGCCAGGGTTTTGCAGACTTCATTGTGGATTCTTGTGGATTATTATGTTGATGGTGTGTTTCCTACTTGTCATTGTAAGTGTGTTTATGTGTTCCATTTCTTAATCTCTTGCTGCTATTTAAACAAAAGAAGTGATAAAGTTTTGAATTCATGCATGCCATGCTCAGCTTTCAATTTTGTTTAAAATTTATGTTTTCCACTGTCTAGAGAGGATTCGAATTCATTGTTTGCCCTCTTTAGCCTCTCTTCTTTCCTCCTTGATCATATTTTTCAGCTAAAGGCATCAGCATAAACTCCTACCTTGCCCCAAAGACCCACCTGCAAAAACTAAGCTCAATCCCCGCACCCTGAATTGCACTCCCTCCAATTGCCACCAAAAACCCCAAAAACTTTAAATCAACCCTCCTTATCAGTTTACTAGCCTAAAATCAGTGTTCCTAATTGGTCAACTCATCCTATTGAAAAATTCACCGAGTTTGACCCGAGAGAGCCTTCTCATACCTCGTAGGGCTAGCTACGAGGTGAAATGGTTTGATGTAGCTTTGAGGTTTGTCTATCTCAGCCTAGGTGAAATCTCAAGTGCTAACAGGTATTATTCTAACTGTGGGTGTAACTTCTAGAAGAAGACAAGGATAAAGCAGAAATGATCTTAGCCATTGATTAGCTTCTAATTTGGGCCGTTGAATGTCAACGAGAAGATTTTTTAAGGAGGCTTGAGGGTCATTTGGAAGAAACACCGAGAGAGATCAAGAAGATCGAATTTCTTAGAGAGGGCAGCGCAACAATTGTTAGAGGAGTGATCGAAGTGATCTTTTGCAGTGAGGGGAAGAGATAGTATCTGGAAGAAGTGAGTTTTCCTGGGCCGGAGAGTACAAGGCAGAGAGGGCAGAATGATGTCCACAGAGAGGCAGACGTTGGCCCACACAGACCTGACATAGTGGCAGGGCAAGCCTTAGAGGGAGATCAAATTCCTATTGAGGAAATCGAGTTTCAGAAGTTGCGATCCGAGGTGTGAGACCGGGAGGCAAAAATTCGGAATTTCTAGCCAACATAGGGTCCGAAGGAGGAGCAACATGATTCATAGCAGGGGTGATGCAGAGACCGCGTGAGGCTTACGCAGTTTTGCGCAAAGGCCACACGGAGGTGACGTAGAGGCTCCAGTCCAGCGTGATTAGACTCAGACTCTTCCAATGACAAGGTGAGAGCATCTCACTATTTATTTTGTCCAATTTCTCTTTGTATCGGATTGCTAGTTGAGCATCCAAGGAATTGTACTCAAATTTATTACTGCATAATAATAAAACCTTCAGATCTGCTGCACCTGTTTTCTCGCATTGGGTTTTTCTGGGGACATTTGTCCAAAAATAACAGTGTTATTGTGTTGTATTTTCTTTCTTTCTCAGTTTCTTGTTTCCACACTATATTTAATTAAGTGAAGGTTGCAGTGTATGGATTTCGATGTTTGCCTTAGGAAACTGCAAGTAATTTGTTTAAAGGAATTTAACAAATAGGAGAAATATCATCAATTGCTGCAGTAGGGATTCCAGTTTAGGAATTTTCACAAGGTTTACATGCTAGTTGAGTCAAACCACTTTATGAATGTGGGATAGATTGAGAGACACACTAAACTGTAATAAAATATAAAATTGTAACATAACTTAAAGTCAAAATGGCTTTATAAATGCCGGTCTAATACCCAATGACCATTATTATGATCTTGAAATTTACTTTAACATTTTCTGCCCTAGGTTTTATCTTTCTGTTGGATGTAATTTTGAGTCCCATTGACCTAGTTTGGTCATTCTTGGACATTAATATGTTTTTTCTGTTCCTTTGGTGTATGCTTTATGTAGTGTTCTGTGCCAAGTATTCTCTATGTCTTTTTGATAATCTACCATAAACTGGGGTTCTGACATGCTGCGGCATCAAACTTAAGCTCGAGAAGTCTGTTTAAGTGATTGAAATCTTGCCATCTTCTAAACAATTTTGACAGATTGATTTTGGAGGGTGTGTCTGAATTCTGAGTGCACTTATACAACTTTGGGGACTATTAATTTGTTGGATTGATTCAAAACAGTACATTAGGGAGGATATGCTACGGAAGCACATCCTCAACTATAACAGGCAATTTTTTTTCGAACACATGCGTTACGTTCATTATCTGCCTATTCCTACCTCACAGATATACTTGCAACTGTTCAGCTGTACATGCAATTTAGTGCTTTTGTATCCTGACCTCTGGACTATTCTGTTGGTTTGCATATTCTTTTATCAATTGAAAGATACAGGTATAAATGAAAAAATGAGAAAGATATGGAGTATCTGCAGTAAAAATGGTGGGCAATAGCATCTTTGAGTAATCCAAGATTGCTTACATGAATTTTTCATAGCACTTGTAGTGCTGTTTACTCCAACTGGACCAAGAAAATAAAGAAGAAACAATCTGATTTTCTTTTATTAGAATTAGGGCTTTTCCTATTAATTTTTAGTTTACGCTAGGATTCTCACTGTACAGGGAAAGGAACCATTATTCCATATCAAATTCAGTGAGCAATGCAATACAGAACAAATTAATGACTTCGATTTTTTATTTTTATTTTGGTGCTGCAAGTACTAGAGGGAGAAATTTTAGGCGTGTTCTAATTTCTGATTAAATTTTACATTTGGCAGAAGAGTAGAGAAGTGACAGATCCACTCAAATTTGAAGGGCAGTGGAGTACATATTGACCTCATAAATCATTTTTGAGTTTGAAAGATGTGTCATATGAAGCATTGGAGAAAATAAGAGGATATTAATGTTCAGCTTAATGTAAAAAATATCAATCCTTATGTTTATGCTCTAGATGAACTTGTCTGTTGGATTTCTAATAATCATTATCGTTTGCTGTTATATGTCTATTTTCCACGTTTTCTGTGCTATCTGAAAATTTGTCTCAGGCAGTGTGCTGCATAATGAGCTCATAGATTGTTTTGGAATTTGAAAGATGTGTCCTATAATGTATTGGGGAAAATTTGAAATATTATGGTTTAAGAAAAAAATATAGCATCTTTGAGTAATCCAAGATTGCTTACATGAATTTTTCGTAGCACTTGTAGTGCTGTTTAGTCCAACTGGACCAAGAAAATAAAGAAGAAACAATCTGATTCTTTTATTAGAATTAGGGCTTT
Organism: Pinus taeda; assembly: GCA_000404065.3. Lineage (NCBI taxonomy): Eukaryota > Viridiplantae > Streptophyta > Pinopsida > Pinales > Pinaceae > Pinus > Pinus taeda. Next base: position 38,808 of record APFE031540733.1, on the reverse strand, counting down.
TCCTATTAATTTTTAGTTTACGCTGGCATTCTCACTGTACAGGGAAAGGAACCAGTATTCCATATCAAATTCAGTGAGCAATGCAAAATACAGAACAAATTAATGACTTTGATTTTTTTGTTTTTGTTTTGTTTATTGTATAATATTTTTAAATTTAATTCCGGTGTTTTTTTTTTGTGTAAATCATGCTACTTCTAATATTATACAAAAAAGAGTACAAAAAGTGTTACATCCGCCAAGAGGAGCTGGCTACATCTGAACAGTGTTGCATACTGTGACTGAAATCGAGCCTGAGAGACTGAAGGACTATGAGACTGTCCACTGGCCCCAAGCCAGAACCCAAATAAAACTGGACCCAAGCGATATACGCCCATTCCCTGCCGATGCGAGGGAGGAACTTACAAACATAGAAGAACCCACATACATATTAACGACATAACAGACACACAAGCGACTATGTAAAGCGACCCAAAAAACAGCACTGACTGACCCACATTACACACTGTGACCACCTTGCCGACAACCTGAGACTGAACGAGCTGTCTCCAAAACAACCAGAACAACCAAGCAACAGGCTTAAGCATCCACGGAGGTGGATGGTCGCTCCTCCACCACTGGACAGGCAGATGGATCGGAAGCACTCGTGTCTGTGTATGGTGCATCGTCCTTTGCAGGTTCGCTTGTTCCGGCCCTTGCTCCCGCCACCGCACCCGAGGCTTCCGCAGGCTGCAGTCGCGGACACTGAACAGGCGAGGGTGGCCGTGGCTCTGCTGGGACCTCTGGCCTGTCTGCATGATCGCATTTTTCAATCCGAACTGAAACATAGTAAATGGCATTGTCCAGGGCACATGGAAACCGGAATCGGGTGGATGGGTGAGAGCCAAACAGACAAGCCGCTGCCCTTCCCCGCCCTCTGCCTCTGCCGCGCCCTCGTCGAGCTCCAGGGGAGCTAATTTCTTCCGAGGGGGAGTCGAAAGAGGCCGTGGATCGTGGCGATGAAGCCCGACCTCTTGCACCGCCCCGTGAACCTCCCCGCCTGCTGATGAGGCGCTGCCTCTCACGCGGCATCCTGGAACAAAAATATACCCAATGCTGCCCAGAGACCGCGTTTTCTCTTTGCCACAGAGGGCCTTAAACCAGTGCAGAAACTTATACAGAAGATGATAAACCAGTAAAAGAACACGAGTGCGAGGACCAAGACTTACCACCCGAAGCTGGAGCCGAGACTTTTCCGGTGCGTCGAGGGGTGAATTGCTCCCAGAGAGCCGAACAAGCTGTAGCCGAGTTTCACCAGAGCGCCGAAAGGGCGAATTACTCACAGGGGCGCAGGTATACTGAACCCGCGTGGCATCCAGAGCACCGTAAGGCACAGTGCACTCAGGGACCTCACGAAACTGGAGCTGAGTAACACTCAGAGCGCCGAACCGGAGCAGATAGACAAGAATACTCTGGCGTCCCAAGGTAAAGACCAAGGCCTATTGTGCAGAGGGCCGAGGTCTGAATCTTGGCACACGCACCCACAGGGCATTCATCCAAGAACACAGCGCACAACACACAGACTTAACATCCTAAGAGACATTCGATACGCTAACCATTCCAGCACACTCCAACTGCTCACCTTTCACCTGCGAGCCGAGGCGGATGACGGTTATAACCCTGCAAACAACTGTTCTCCCTCTTGCATTAATGGCTTCATTACTGCTGGCCGGACCGAGGTGACTGGTTCTCGATGCTTCGGGCCATCTGGCGGATATGGGCGGCCACTTGCCCAGTAATGAGGCCGCCCCCGCTTTTAATAGCCCATTAAACACCCGCAGCCGGGGAAATTTAATTCTGGTGTTACAAGTACTAGAGTGGGAGAAATTTTAGGGTTATCTAATGTCTTATTAAATTTTACATTTGGCAGAAGAGTAGAGAAGTGACGGATCCATTCAAATTTGAAGGGAAGTGGAGCACATAATGAGCTCATAAATCTTTTTTGAATTTGAAAGATGTGTCATATGAAGCATTGGAGAAAATAAGAGGATATTAATGTTCAACTTAATGTAAAAGAAATATCAATCATTATGTTTACGCTCTAGTCATATGAACATGTCTGTTGGATTTCCTATAATAATTATCGTGTGCTGTTATATGTCTATTCTCCACGTTTTCTGTGCTATCTGAAAATGTGTCTTCGAGGCAGTGTACTGCAATTTGGAATTTGGAATGAGCTCATAGATTGTTTTGGAATTTGAAAGATATGTCATATAAGGTATTGGAGAAAATAAGAAATATTATGGTTTAAGAAAAAATATTAATCCTTATGTTTACGCTTCTCTAATATGATTATACCTGTTGGATTTTTTTATCACTAGTATTGTGTGCTGTTATATGTTTATTCTTAAAGGTTTTGTGCCATCTTAAATTTATCTGTCTGTTGTGGACATGCTTTATCTCTTAAAAATATCCTTCTAAAGTAATATCAAATGACTTTATTAAGGAGCATTAGGAGGTATTAGAAACACCATCATAATTAAACATCTTAACTTGAAACCCACTCTGCTCTCTCTTGGCATATAAATGTTAAGCTGTTGTATCAATTAATAACAGTTTGTTGCCTCCTTTTCTGTTTTCTCAGATACGTGGCTCTGAATATGCTAATGAAGGCAATCACTGTAGATTTTCAAGCGGTACAGAGGCATCGAACAACCATCGTAGAATGTGTCAAGGTGTTGTGATCTTATATTCATGCTTTTTGTTTTATGTATGCCTGAAGATTATATACTCAAACTAAGAGAAGATACTGCAAAAACTGTACATGGTTTCACTATTCAGTATACATTATTTCCATGTGGATGGATGCTTTCAGAATACAAACTACCAAGTTTTCTTTTGTTCCCGATTCAAGAGCAAATTTCTATTTATGATGGATTGATGGTCATTTCTTTTGCTTCTGTACAGAGATTGTAGTACTGGTGGGTTAGTTGGATAAATTATTTTCATGTGGATGAATGCTTTGAGAATATGAAATACCAAGTTTTTTTTAGTTTTGGATTAATGGGATATTTCTATTTTTTATGGATTTATGATCATTCTGCTTCTGTACAGAGATTGTAGTCTGGGCAGGTTAGTTATGATTTGGATGTTTCTTTTGGGAATCTGTAAACTTGTAGATGTCCTTCAGGGTGAATAATCTAGTTTACTGGTGCTGCAATGTTGCCATGCATAGGGTACTACAGGCTGGCTACGTAATGTTAGCATAACTAGTGATGTGCGTCACTATCAGCAGAGCACACAACAAAATTAGTTCCGATAGGTTGCCATGCAGCTATCAGCATTCGGAATATGCAATTCCAAGTTTTGTTTAGTCTTAGAGCTGAGCAGAAAGTTCTCGTTGATTAAAGGCTGTACATTTTGTTCTATGAAAACCATTATACTGTTGATTGTTCTGTTTTGCAGGCATTATACTGCTGATAGGAAGTTTGTGATTTGCATACATATTTTGGGCATTTACCACTACATAAATGCCTTTGAATACGAATGATCTAAGCTAATCACGCTGCAAACTTTGCACACACAAGGGAATAAGATAAGATGATATAATTTTATTAATGTTCAGTGAATGACCACAGATTTAGGTCAACGGGAATGGAGAATATAATGAGCATGAATACAATGTGGGACTGCAAGCGTAGCTCCTAAAGGATGCCTAAAATAACATAAAGAAAGAAAGAAACCTACAGTAATACAGCCTTAAAGCACATGTATATAATTGTGACAAAGGTATGTTGATACAAAATACATATGCTAAGTGTTTATCCAAGAGAGTGGGCAACTCAAGAGACTGTCAGGAGAGAAATAGTGAGAGAGAGAGATCGGACGATGAAGCTAATCATGTCAAGATCTCCTGGGTCTGATGGATGAAGGTGAGGGGGATGAACTGGGCACTGGTTCACTGTTGGAGTCCTCTAGAACCATCCCGGGGGGGGGAGTAGGCGGTTGGGGGGGGGGGTCAGGCTGTATGACGCTGGGGGGATGTAGCAGTGGGAGATACTCCTAGCATCTGAGGTCAATAGAAATAAACTCTGGATAGATTTTTGGCTACTCCTCTGGATCTGGGAGGTAATCTGACAGGTGTGAGTGACAATGAAAAGGAGATGTGATTGATAAATATAACATTAGGGGTGTAAATATTGATCTAGATAGCTGCAGCCAAATGCAAGGTAAAGGTTTAAAAATTGTGGATATATTGATCTTGCCAGGACTGCAAAGGAATACCAGATATACTGTAAATCATTGAGAACAATACCAGTAACAACAGCTACTTGCGTAAAATGGATTCCATGGTTGTTGATTAGTGGTTGCAAACAAAGAAATGCCTGATGAATGATTCTAAATTTTGTATTTACGTGGAATTTAATGGAGAGTAGGTTGATTTGGATGGCATTCAATCTATTCTATTATGATATGTCATTAACTTTTGTTAGATTTACTGCATGCCTAGCACTTGACACTTAATTCCTAATAGAAAAAAATTGGTCTACTAATATAAATGCGCAGAGAGATTCCTTACACAATCAAATTCAGTGGAAGCAAATATATTGATCTCAATCACAATGACACAAATAGATTCTACCCAATCAAATCAGTTCATCATTAACAATGTTTTAGAACCTACTTGGGCTCATGTCTTGGGATAATGGCCCCACTGAGGAAATACAAAATAAAAACTAAACTTGGATCTGATCCAATAGATTTGCCCTAGATCAATGCTTGATCATCTTTGCAGATTTAGATCTCCATCCTCTATGCACTCCCTCGGACCCGACACTCTGGAGTATTGCACTCTTCTTAAGGGTAGCGTCACTGTATAGAGTATCTTCTCCCTTTCCCTAGCATTTCTTTTATAACTTTACATTGGGAAAAATCCCTGTTACCCACCACCAGTGGGTGACTCCTATAGGAGAAATTTTCTCCTGGATTTGTCTTCAGATGGTAGCCAACAACCCTTTGCAGCCACCTGATAGCTCGATGTGCTACTATTCTCTGCCACCTATGCCAGCCATTGTGTACCCTTGCTCATCTGTTATGATCGTATGTTTGAAGGTGAGCCATCCAACTTGGAAGGTATGATTTTTCATTATGTAATTGGGTGTTTATGCTTTGCTTTTCTTGGGCACACTTGGACATGGATTAGTGGGGCGATTCAGAGGAAATAATGGGCTTTGGCTTTACTCTTGTTGCCATACTTCAACTTGTGGGTTAATATTGTATTCTTGTCCCGTGGGATCTCCTTTACTAGCTACTGGCTACTGGATTTAGGAGTGGAACTACATGGGAAACCTTGATTTTGGTTGTGCGGTCTTGCTCCCTGATACCATATATCACTCCCCTCCACTCATTACATCCCTTTTTACATTTTCCCCATTTGGGTCCACATTTATCGATTGGGTCTAGAGGGTGTTAGCCTCCCCCTACCTTGTCCACAACTTGGGTCGGGCCTGGAATGATGCCCTAGAGGTTGATGCATCTAAAAAGAAAGATAATAACATAATATGGCCACATACGACAGGGAATGTACCACAAAATGCAAAAGATGGTTGGGACAATAAAATTTAGTGCGTGGGCAAAAGCCAAACATGAGCTCTACCCCTTATCATTATAGCCATCACCCTGGTTCCTAGGGCCCCTATGGGTGCCCCTTTTCATCATTAAAGAACCCATGATTGTCCCAATCCTTAGTGGGTGACATAGCTTTAAAAACCGGAACCGATGACCAGACCAGTCCACCTAATAAACCAGGTTTCAAACTAGAACTGGTTAGATCTCAATGAATTGGTTTTTAAAAAATACATGAAAAAATTATTTTTTAATGAAAAAAACTATTTTTAAGATTTAAAACCATGATTCCAAATCAATAGACACAAAATATGCAAAGTTTTCTCATATAAATACCCTATCAAAATTGCACCAAGTGCAATACATATCAACAACAAAATATATAATCAATGAGGCTCTAAATGGCCTCTAGAGTTCAAAAACAAAGCCTACAAACTATGGGGCCACAGGCCTACTACAAGTCTACATATATGATATTAGTGATCAACATTATCAGTTGAAACTTCTCATCATGATCAAACTCAGTTGGTTGAGTCTCGACTCCCAAACTTTGCAACTGCTTGAGTCACAAACTTCTCTACTGGTTCAGTGACTTGAGTCTCAAACTTTTGAAGGTATTCTGCCCTAATATGCCCTATTACTTGATATGGTGCTGCAAATGGCTTTACATGGCCTCCTATCCCAGCCAAGTGTTACTTGAACCTGTCAATACCCCTCCTTCAATAGATTTTTGACAATATTTGCAGATCATTTTGCCGTCAATCATATCGCAATGAGCCCATGCAACATCCTTGGCTTTTGGAGGCATGGTGGCTACTACTTAGCTCAAACTCTCTGTTGTTCCACTACTCCAACAAAAATTCAACACTTTCTAAGCTCCCAATCAAACTCATAAAAACTCCAAATGAGATCTGTGAGGCAAATGAGCGGGGTGAGCTCCTTTTAAAGGCTTGGAGAGGGTGTTTTTGGAGGGAAACAACCCTTACTTTGCCTCTAAAATACCTAGGAAACTTCCAAAAAGACTCTGTGTGGTTCTGTCGCGACCTTGGCAATGAGTTGGCCGTTTTATGACGAAACTGGCCGGTTTGACCATAAACCGGCCGATTCCGTCATAAACTGGCCGGTTTGGTCCGGTTTTTGTGTTTCTTTAGGTCAAGTCGACGCTCAAACCGTATTTTTTGTTTGGTTTGACCCGATTGCCTAATGAACCGACCTATTTGACTGGTTTCCGGTTCATGCCAACTGATTTTGAAACTATGGTGGGTGATGAACTGCCCCACCTTAAGGGGATGATCTTTGCTACATCTTACACATCATGCTCTCATCCCTTTGAGCCTCGATCAGTAAAATTAAAAAAATCAATAAAATGCAAAAGGCATATGAAGAAGAGTGGAAAAACAAAGGCCAGGGTAACTCATGTACCATGATTACTCCCTCCTACGTTCATACAACCAAGGTGTGAGTCTCCTTCATCATAACTACCCTTGTACCATGGCATGTGACTTGGAGCCTCCCCTCTTGCCCCAACTCTATTCCATCACTATTTCACATGACATTTGCCAGTTGATGGATGTACCATGGACCTGCCATTCCCTTAGAGGTTGAAACCACCTAATAGGGTCTTTCATTAACCTTTCTTGTAAAGGAAGGAAACACCAATACATGTTTAAAGCCCATTTGGAAGGGCATGCCATTATGAAGTGTACACTTTCGCCCTTGATTAGCAACGTTGTTTACTCAATTGCATTAATGAATTGTTGTATTGGAAGGTGAGGAGACACATTGGAAATTATACAAGATTGTAGCTGGGTCGTCGTCCTAAACTTGGCCTCCTTATACGAGATCCAAGCCCTCTAGAGGGTCATAATGGCACTTGTAGGGTGAGTGTTGAGAGCCATGGGCCTCCAGCCTTGTAGAGCATTGATTTCCACAACATGGTCTTCTTCAACACCACCACAGTGCTTGTTCGTGCCCTAGTTATACAAAGATGATGATGCACTTGGAACACGTTGCCCAATCGGCTACACATTGCACCCAACACTTGGTAGCTGATCCAAGGCCTAGAGGAGGTTTTTTCTTTCTTAGGGAGACATTGGAGGGCATGTGTCATTTTCTAGCCCTCATTGATGGAGCATCGACTTGATCTTGAGCCATTTGGAGACCCATGAGACCCATTTGGAGCCCACAGAGCCAAATTGGGGTTTGGAGATGTTTTGTGGCATTTGGAGGGCATCCCCCTCTTGTTCATTATTTTGAGGCCCTCACTCTCATCCATAGCACATGAGGTCTCAATGCTACCCTTCTAGGCCTTCACGTTAGCATAGCGTGGCCCTAAGAAGGCTAATTCGACTTATTTGATGAGCTGTCATGGTTGGCTTGTAACCATGGGTGGGTTACTAGACATTTTAGGCATTGGAGGAGCTTCTTCCTTTAATTTTTGAACTCTTAGATCATGTATAAATAGGGGAGGCCTAGCCTCACTCTCATCGTCACACTTGGGATTTTCACTAGCTCTCTTAGAGAATTCAGACCGGCAGTGAGAGGATGAATTTGGGCTAGTTTGATGCATTTTGATGTTTGGAAATATTCACTATCTATCTTGGAGCTTCTCCTTAGCATTTTTGTGGATGGATGTATTCCTCATTGTCTTGTAAGTGCTATTTAATGCTATATTTTGTTAGAATTTGGGTACCAGAGGACAAGTGGTTCCCTAAGGCTTTGATCTTTGGCCTAGGGAAAAGTGTCCAAATTTATTTGTTACTTTTCTCCTAAAGTGACTTTATAAGTGGTAAAGTCAATTTAATTTAAAAGTGACTTTATAAGTGGTAAAGTTACATTCTGATTTAAAAGTGACTTTATAAGTGGTAAAGTTACATTTTACTTTAAAGGTGACTTTATTAAAGTGAATGAAGAATTAGAAAGTGAAAAAGTGACTATGGAAATAAAAGGCTAAGTGGGTTTTTATTTAAGTGGGTGTGTTAAAAAATAGAAAGTGAGAATTAAATGCACATTTATTCTCATCTCTAGATCTAAATGAATTTTAGCCATTAGATTCTAGGGTAACTCAAAAGGTCATTTAGAGAATAAAAGGAGAAGAGAGGAGGAAAAATCAATTCATTCTTTCATGAGCATTTGAGAGAAAGAGAAGAGGGAGCAAGGAGAAAATTTCTGAGTAGTGAGGAAGTGAAGGAGAGCAGCAAGAAGACATTTCAACAAATCTGGGCAGCAACATTTATTGGCACACATCCCAAGGAAAAACGGTACAACACAAGAAAGGCATAGAAATAGAGGAAGAGGGACAACAAGTTTTGGGCACATTTTTCAAGGCTGGCCATACATCATTTAACACTGGTTTATTGCTGTAAAAATTTCTGTTTTCGCTGTTTGCTGATTGGCATGATTTTCGAGGTGGAGCTCAAGCACGAAAATCGAGATAAGTTGTAATTTGTGGTTGCTGGAATTTTTACTGTGTATTTCAGTTTCTCTGTAAAATCATTTTCAGAAATAAAGAAGAGCTCTCAAATTGGTTTTCCCCAAGAGTTGTAGGGGGTTTTTTCAGGGTCACATTGACAAAAAATCAATGTTATTTTTTGTGTGTGGCTATCATAATTTGGCTGTGTTTTATTTCTGCAATTTCAGCAATTGTGAAATCTCTAAATTTGTGTTTTCAGACAAATATTACCATTTCCAGATTTTAGAATTTTTATCATGCTTGGATTCAAAACTAAATGCATGGAGTGATAAGGAAAACTGATAACCGGAGTGGGGGTTGAAATTTCTTCATGGTATCAGAGCTTGGTTGGCTGAAAAGTGCAGTTTGGGACAACAAAGTGAAAATTACAGCAAGCTGATTTTTAGACAGAAAACAGAAACCTTTACCACATATTTGAAAATTTTAGTTTGATAGGACAGTGAAACATGTCTTTGGGTTTGAAAGTTGAAGACAGGTTGGATGGGCAGAACAACTACAATGCATGGAAGGAGAGAATCCAGAGCATCTTTGAGGAAGCAGAAGTCTGGGGCATTATGTTAAAAATACCACACAGAACCCAGTAGCAGTACCTGCTAACCCTGTACAATTGGCAGAGTTTAACAAAAAAAATGCTAAGGCAAAAAGATTGATTCTGGAAGGAATCAAAGACCATGTCATTCCTCATGTGAGAGGAAAGACTTATGGACATGAGATGTGGACAACCTTGACTAGTCTTTATCAGAGCTCAAATGAAAACAGAAAAATGGTCTTAAAGGAGAAACTGAAGGTCATTAAAATGGCTAAGATTGACAATGCTACAACATACCTCACAAAGATCACTTCAGTGAGAGATGAGTTGGCAGCTGTAGGTGAGATCATTGCACCCACTGAGTTGGTGAGAATTGCTTTGAATGGTCTTCCCAAGGCTTGGGAGAATTTTGTGGATGACATTGTTGCATAGGAAAACCTTCGCGATTGGGAGAGGTTGTGGGATGATTGCATTCAGAATGAGATCAGAAAGAACCATCTTGGGGCAGCCAAACAGGTGGAGGAGGATGACAATGTGGCATTGTTAGCAAGAGGCACGAAGGGTAGAGCAAAGAAGCAAGCTTCCAACAGTGGAGGCAAAAGCAAAGGCAAAGGTGAGCAGCAAAACAAGGAGAAAGACTATTCCAAAGTCAAATGTTGGAATTGTCAAAATTTGGGATACTATGCTATTGTTTGTTCGGAGAAGAAGAACAAGAAAGGGAAAGACAAACCCATGGCAACTTTTGCAGAGATAGAGAGCTTCTCAGAGAGATTTGATTGGGAGTTTGGGTTCATAGCTTGTGAGGCCACTAGTGCAGGATCACCTTCCATACAGGTTCAAAGGGAGTGTGCATTTTCCGCCACATGATAGGTGTTAGAGAGTACTTCTCAGAGCTTTCAGAGGGTGATATTGATATGGAGGTACTACTTGGTGATGACAGCATTGTTAGAGTAGTCGGTGTGGGGACATTGACATTTGATAGGGGACCCAAACCTCTCTTTTAAGTGTCAGAGGTTCTATATGTGCTTGGAATGAAGAAGAACCTGATATCCGTCTCAGCGCTTGAGGATAGAGGGTATGATGTGTTGTTCAGGAGAGGGAAGGTGCTTATATATCCTAGTGGAACTCCAGCTTCTTCTGCTCGAGAGATTGGTGTGCGCCATGCCAAGGTGTACAAGTTCTCATTCCAGCGCTTAATGGCATTGAGTAGCAACACCCGAGATAGGACCGACATCAGATCTAGCAGTTTAGAGTGTGTGAGATTTGGCACCGCAGGATGGTGCACATGTATCATGGGGCCTTGAGTACATTGCGGGAGATCGCCTCTGGTGTGCCAAATTTTAGTTCTAATCACCTTGATGTATGCAGAGGATGTGCTATGGGGAAGTTTGCCAGATCCCCTTTTCCCAGTGGTGACAACAGAGTGACCAGGATCCTTGATTTGATACATACTGGTGTGAGTGGTTGGATGTCTCATGTGTCATTGAGCGGCTATGAGTACTATGTTTTATTCATTGATGACCACTCCAGGAAGACCTGGATTTATTTCTTGAAGACCAAGAGTGAGGTCTTGAAGCGGTTTCAAGAGTTCAAAGCTCTGGTGGAGACCCAAACAGGTAGGAAGATCAAGGATTCAAGGTCCTCAGGTCGGACAATGGAGGGGAGTATACCCTTGGTGAGTTTGTTGATTTTTGTGCTGAGGCAGGCATTAGGAGGGAGTTCACAGTTCCTTACTACTCCCAGCAGAATGGGGTTGCAGAGAGGAAGAACAGAACCATTGTAGGGGCTGTCAAAGCCGTGCTTCATGATTAGGGGTTACCTTTATTTTTGTGGGCAGAGGCCTGCAACACTGTTGTGTGCTTGCAGAATAGGAGTCCACATCGTGCCTTGGGGAATGTGACTCTGGAGGAGGCTTTTTCTAGGAATAAGCCTGATGTTGGGCACTTTCGTATCTTTGGGTGCCTTACATATTCCTATGTCCCCAAGGAGAATAGGACATAGCTAGAGCCCATTGCAGACAGGGGCATCTTTGTGGGTTATAGCGAGACCTTGAAAGCTTATCAAATTTATATTTCTGCGCAGAGAAAAGTGGTTGTCAGGCGGGAGGTGAAGTTTGAGGAGGAGAGAGCTTTCAGGAGGTCACAGGAGTTAGAGTATCCAAAGTCACCTGATGCTCAGGAGTAGTTGAGTCAGTTACAGGGATCCAGTGGTCAAGGATCAGGAGGTACATCGATTACAATGTCAGGTCCATCAGTGCGCAGTGGCTCTCAGAGTCAGGTGGGTGGTTCTTCGGGCAGCATGCAGGGTAGTCCACAGAGCAGTTCACAGGGTAGTCCACTAATGGACAATTCGCACGGTACTTCAACATCTACAGGCACAAATTTAGGCATGAGGTCAGTTGGTAGGCCTTCAGGAGTTCAGGCTTCTGATGATGATGAGGATTCTTTCACTCCGGTGGGAGAAGTATGCTCAGGGAAGAGGAAGCCCAAGTGGCTTCAAGATACCTTGTGCGAGGCCACATCAATTGTTGGGCCAAAGAGACAGGTTAGAGAGAGTAAACCACCTGAGCGGTTCTGTAGTTACATGGCATTGGTAATAAGCATTGTTGACTCTGGGCCTTCTAGTTATGAGGAGGCAGCCAGCCAGCAGGTCTGGAGAGAGGCCATAATGGAGGAGTATTCTTCTATTATGAAGAACGATGTTTGGGAGGTAGTGCTGAGGCCTGAAGGTAAATCAGTTGTTACTTCCAGATGGCTCTACAAGATAAAGCATGCTGCAGATGGCAGCATCGAGAAGTTCAAGGCTCGATTTGTGGTTAGAGGGTTCTCACAGGTAGAGGGAGTTAACTATGAGGAGACCTTCGCTCCCGTAGTTCGGTATACATTTATTCGCTCCATTATATTGATTGCAGCAGAGATGGGTTGGAAGATCCACCAAATGGATGTGAAGACTGCATTTCTCAATGGCTTCATTCAGGAGGCGGTTTATATTGAGCAGCGACAGGGTTTTGAGGTGCATGGGAAGGAGTCCCATGTATGCAGATTGAAAAAGGCACTCTATGGCTTGAAGCAAGCTCCTAGAGCTTGGTACTCAAGGATTGATACATGCAACAGTTGGGTTTCACAAAGAGTGAGGCTGATCCGTACTTATACTTCATTGTGGTGGGTGAGGAGCCTCTCATTCTGGTGTTGTATGTTGATGACTTGATCATCATTGGTGCAGAGAGACTCATTGAGGGCTGCAAGAGAGATCTTGCTTCAGAGTTTGAGATGAAGGATATCGGCTTGATGCATTATTTTCTGGGATTGGAGGAGTGGTAGGAGGAGGGACATTTCTTCTTGGGACAAGGGAAGTACATTGTGGATATTCTTAGCAGATTTCACATGGAGGACTGCAAACCCATGTCTACACCTATGATCACTAACTGGAAGAAGCTTCACGCTTCTAATTCTGAGTTGGTGGATCTTACTCTATACAGACAGTTGATTGGTTGTTTGATGTATTTGGTCAACACTCGACCAGATATAAGTTTTGCAGTTAACACTATGAGTCAGTGCATGTGTGAGCCCAGGAGAGTGCACTGGGTAGCTGCAAAACACATTCTTTGTTACTTGCAGGGGACTGTGGATTTTGGTTTGGATTATAGACAGGGTGATGGTGTGAGACTGGCAGGGTACACAGATTCAGATTAGGTAGGGTGTGCTTCAGATAGGAAGACTACTTCCGGGTGTTGTTTTGGGTTGGGTTCGGCAGTTGTGTCGTGGATCAGCCAGAAACAACAGTCAGTTGCATTGAGCTCAGCTGAGGCAGAGTATATGGCTGCTAGTTTGGCTAATTGTGAGGCCATATGGCTTCGCAAGATGTTGTTTGGTCTATTTGGTCAAGCATTGAGACTTCAATAATTTATAGTGATAACCAGAGTTGCATAAAACTCATGGAGAATCCAATTTTTCATGACAGGTCAAACATATTGAGATCAAGTATCACTTCATTAGAGACTATGTCCAAAAGGGACCTGTCAAGCTTGAGTACATTTCTACAAATGAGCAGGTAGCAGACGTTTTCACCAAAGCCTTACCACGGGGCAAGCATGTATACTTTAGAGACAAGATGGGAGTGGTGAGGAACACTTTCCTCGGTAAGAGGGAGTGTTAGAATTTGCATACCAGAGGACAAGTGGTTCCCTAAGGCTTTTGATCTTTCTCCTAAAGTGACTTTATAAGTGGTAAAGTCAATTTAATTTAAAAATGACTTTATAAGTGGTAAAGTTACATTCTACTTTAAAGGTGACTTTATTAAAGTGAATGAAGAATTAGAAAGTGAAAAAGTGACTATGGAAATAAAAAGCTAAGTGGGTCTTTATTTAAGTGGGTGAGTTAAAAAATAGAATGTGAGAATTAAATGCACATTTATTCTCATCCCTAGATCTAAATGAATCTCAACTGTTAGATCTTAGGGTAACCCAAAAGGTCATTTAGAAAATAAAAGGAGAAGAGAAGAGGAAAAGATCAATTCATTCTTTCATGAGCATTTGAGAGAAAGAGAAAAGAGAGCAAGGAGAAAATTTTTGAGTAGTGAGGAAGTGGAGGAGAGAAGTAAGAAGACATCATCAAATCTGGGTGGCAACATTTATTGGCACACATCCCAAGGAAAAATCGTACAACAGGAGAAAGGTACAGAAATAGAGGAAGATGGACAACAAGTTTTGGGCACATTTTTCGAGGATGGCCGTACAACATATAATGCTGGTTTATTGCTATAAATTTTTTTGTTTTGGCTGTTTTCTGATTGGCACGATTTTCCAGGTGGAGTTCAAGCACGAAAATCGAGATAAGTTGTAATTTGTGGTTGCTGGAATTTTTACTGTGTATTTCAGTTTCTCTGTAAAATCATTTTCAGAAATAAAGAAGAGCTCTCAAACTGGTTTTCCCCAAGAGTTGTAGGGGGTTTTTCTAGGGTCACATTGACCAAAAAGCACTGTGTTATTTTCTGTGTGTGGCTGTCATAATTTTGCTGTGTTTTATTTCTGCAATTTCAACAGTTGTGAAATCTCTAAATTTGTGTTTTTAGAGAAATATTATCATTTCCAGATTTTAGAATTTTTATCATGCTTGGATTTAAAACTAAATGCATGGAGTGATAAGGAAAACTGATAACCGGAGTGGGGGTTGAAATTTCTTCATATTTATGAACTAATGAATTTCTAATGCATGGAATAGTCTTATGGTCTTTAATGTGCCCTAATTAATGACACTTTGTTAGAACATTGAAGCTATTGGAAATTTTGCATGTATTATTCATGGATAATGAATGAATGAATGAATGTTCCTAGAGGTTATGTTGCATTTTACCCCCTTGAAACTCCACTAATAATTGCCATCGAAGTATACAAATCTAGAAGTGTTGTGTCGTTGCTTCGTTAGGGCTAGCAAAGCTACTTCGAGGTCTCCTTGAGGAGCGAGTTGCCAAAGCAAGGTCATCATTGACTCCAATTCTCCCAATTTCTAGGCACTGGTCTTAAATCCTTGGTGATCAATCTTAACTCGATGAATCATCTTTCATTTCACCTTTTCCTTGCCTCTTTCCTCGTCCCTTTAAGGATAAGGAGGCCTCTCTAGGGCTTGGTGTGAATTCCAATAGAGGTGTGTGTTTGGAATTCCGTTTGGACACGACTCTTCCTTAGTGCTGCCTCTAGGCATCCTCCAATTTTGAAAGAATTTTGATGGTGGATTCTCCTCAAAATTGATGCCCTAGCCTTAAGACCAAGTGGGAACCCTAGAAGCTAATCCTTCAACTTGGGGATTCTTTGAAGGTTTATGCTTTAGTACTTGTGGCAGTATATCATTCAAAACCTTTTCTCTTGTCTACCTTGACCTTGAACGAACTTTTATCTCGTCAAATATCTCAACCCTAGGTCTCGTGTAGTCTTTCTTTCAAGGGGGTTTTTCTTGGAAAGTCTTCCTGGCTTCTCCCAAAGCTCGCACTTTCATTGAACCTTTCCATTTAAGGAGCCACATTGCCTCACTTCAAGCCTATCCTAGACACATCAATCACAAGGGAGGGATACTGAAAGTCTGGAACTCCTTCTGTCTGCGAAAATCCGAGAAGAGAAGGGGACATAGGTTGTGGTGACAGTGGGCCTTTGTCCCAAAGTGTTGTTGTGTCCTCTAGCTTTTTTCTCTTTACAAGGCTTGCTACTTTGTGCAACAACATTTTTGGTGCCGTTACCGGGGAGGAAGTAGGTCTGCCTCCCTTGTGAATCATTGAGGAATTGATTCATTAACGACATTATAAGTATTCCTTTGGCGACTCCACAATCCTCCCATTGAGATTGAAGATTCGTCCATTCTAACTTAACAACGGAGAGGTGATGAGCCTCCTCACTCTCCTTTCTTTGATAAGGTTACCAAAAGAAGGTAATTGTATATATATTAGGAGTTCTCTTCATTAAACATTGCTAATATATTAGGAGCACCCCACCATCCTTTTCCTTAACATCAAGAATTACCGAAATTCTATGGGAAAGAGGACATAGAATCTCAATAACACCTCATACAATTTGAGTTTCTCACGAGTAACCCAAAGTATAAAAAAGATGAGCGCATGATCATGTTTGCCCACACTTTTCGAGGTGATTCTCGTATATGGTACGAATGGTCGAATGTTGCCTCTATCTCATCATGGAATGACTTTGTTACTAAGTTCAAAAGGAGATGGTTCACTGAGCTAGCAACTATCCCATGCCTGTCATGGCAGATTCCCTGCCCAACAACTCCTTGCTGCCCGCTACATCCCGTAGTTACTCGATCATGCCCAACATGGCACCTTGCCCACAACACGATCGTTCCTATCGTCTTTGCAGTCAAATTGTCATAGGCCCTATCTTTTCCACACGCAACAACACCCTGTAGAAACTACACGCTACGTGTGCGCTATTGCATCCATATGCTTAATCACTGTCCATAGATGCAAACTACAACGACCTATAGCATACTGTGTCTTGTCTGTTGGCTTGCCCTGTGACCTTGCTTTCACTCTTCTCGGCGTAAGCTTCATGTTGGCTACCTACTGTAGTTGTCAATTTGGGTCTTTTCTCAATGATTTTGTTGTTGCGCAAATATAACCTGCTCAAATCCCACGACTTGATCTACTTTGTACTACTTGCATGCCTTCCTACAACAATTTTTGTACCTCCATGACACACTCTCGCTGTCGCCTCTAATCTTGGTTGAATGCTACTGTGCGTCCCAATAACCTTTTCACTTCCAATGGTTATTTGTACCTAATAGGCTATCTGTCGTGCGCCTCTTCAGGCTCAACCGCAGTTCGGTTGAATGCTATTGTGCGTCCCAATAACTTGGTCGGTTCCAATGGTTATTTGCACGTAACAGGCTATTTGTCGTGCTTCTCTTCAGACTTAGCCGTAGTTCATGAACTGTCATGCATGGGCTTGACCGCCCTTGATTCCACTTGCCTCAACTGTGATTGATCTACTAATGACTGCATCCTTTGCCTGCAAACTGTGGACACTGTCGACCCATGCGCTTTCCCAACCCACCTCGGTCTGCGATCTCAAGCCATTGTTTGTTGTTTCAGATTGTCACTCGACAAGATTCCTGTATCAACTTTTTCTGCGGTTGGTCGTCTTGAGTGGCTAGACCTCCACGCATACCCTTGCTTGATTGTTGTCGATCTTTATCATTGCACTGGCGGCTCTAACTCTCGACTTCCTTTCGATTGTGGTTTATGATTGCGTCTTGATCCAACTTTCACTTAATTGTGTGATTGGGGAGGTGTAGATAGAGCAACCAAAGGGATTTGAGGTGCATGGGACGGATTCCCATGTTTGCAGGTTGAAGAGAGTTTTGTACGGACTTAAGCAAGCATGACATGCGTGGTATTTCAGGATGGGCTTCACCAAGAATGATGTTGACTCAAACGTGTACAACATATTGGTTAGGAGAGAGCCACTCATTCTTGTGTTATATGTAGATGACTTGTTTCTTACAAGTGCTAAGAAGCTCAATGCAGATTGGAAGAGGGATCTTTCTTTGGATGTCGAGATGAAGGATATGGGATGGATGCACTACTTTTTGGGGCTAGAGATGTGGTAGAGAGATGGGAAAATCTTCCTTGGATAGGGGAAGTACATTGTGGAGCTCTTGAAGCAATTCGTGATGTAGGATTTCAAGCCTATGGCTATGTTAATGGCGATCAATTGGAAGAAAATTGATGCTTCCAAGTCAGAGGAAGTGGACCCACTTTATATAGGAAACTAATTGGCTCTCTTATGTATTTGGTCAACATTAGACCAAATATTTGTTTTCCTGTCAATACACAACCAATTTATGGTTGAGCCAAAGGTGGTAGTGAAACACATACCCAGGTATTTGTGTGGCATGGTGGAGTATGGATTGAGTTATGTCCAGGGAGATAGAGTGAGGCTAGTGGGTTATTCAGATGTTGACTAGGCAAACAACGCAATTGACAGGAAAAGTACTTCATGTTGCTATTTGAGTGTGAAGTTTGGAGTTGTTTTTTGGTTCACTAGGAAACAAGAGTTAGTTGAATTGAGTTCTGCTGAGGTTGAGTACATGGTAGCGAGTTTAGCATCATGTGAGGCTATTTGGCTTCAGAATTTGCTCGTGGGGCTATTTGATCAAGAGTTGGAGCCGATTGTGATACATTGTGACGAATACCAAGACCATGACGCTTGACACAATATGCCTCTCCAAGACCAAGACATCAACCCTCTACTCCATCACTGCTGAGATCTTCATGACTGTTGCACAATTGAAGTCATCACTGCTGCATCTTTCTCATGTCACTGAGATCTATTGAGATCTTCACTGTGTTCTTTATTCGATGCTTTCATTAAGGGCTCCATTATGATCACTGTTTCACCATGTTTCCTTAAGCACTAGGATCATCACTATGTCTTACAATCATATACCAAGAGAATATGTCAATACTGAGAGATATTTGTAATTCTTCTTATGCCGAGACAGTTTGTCTTTCATCATCATATAAATGTCCTTCAAGACTGTGATAGTGTTTTAAATCCTTACCCTTTCATTAATGTCGAGACTGTAATGGATACTGTGCAATGTGACTACTGTTATTAGGGCTGCATCTTCGATACTGTAACTAAACATAACGTTGCACTAGGATCTGCTGAGGGTATACGAGGTAGTAAGAGCACAAATATACTTATATCCGCAGTCCTCTCTCCTTCATCCTTCCGAGATCTACTAGGTATGCCAAGTATGAGATCTGAGATCCATCTTGACTGCACCTACAGGTATGCCGAGAATAGGATCTAGCCCATACTTTAGTCAATGTTGCGTCTTGATCCGAAGTTGTTCATCCACCCAAGATTTGGCCATGACTGCACCTAATACCTGATCGAGGTGCAGTCAAGCCTTAATGCAGATCTGCTCCTTCATGGTAGGCTTTAGAGGAATGCAAGATCTCTTTCTTGATTGCAGATACCTTATGCGAGATCTGTCCCTCCTTGACTGTGTATACCTGTACCAAATACTCACACAAAATTACAGAGAGAAATGCGAAGTTGTGTTCCGCCTTTTGGTGGATACCTTGATGGGGTATTTATAGTGGTTAATGCTCCTATTTGAACCAATTTGTAGCATGAACCGATGTGTCTATTCCCTTGAACCGATCTATTCCCTTGAGCCGACATGATTTCCATTTATCCATTTAATTCTATTTTTTGAGGCAACTTGGTGATCTCTTCGTTGTTTTGCTTGCAGACTTTGTTGT
Source organism: Pinus taeda (assembly GCA_000404065.3). NCBI lineage: Eukaryota > Viridiplantae > Streptophyta > Pinopsida > Pinales > Pinaceae > Pinus > Pinus taeda. The sequence goes on along the minus strand of APFE031540733.1, from coordinate 19,426 downwards.
GCTTGCTTTTGGAAGATTGTTCTTGGCCTTGGAGGGTTGTTACACACTATTGAAGACTTGTATACATTTACATGAACTCATGAAGAGTTTCTTTTTCATATGACATGACTCTTTGACATAAATAAAATCCTAAAGACATCAAGAAGAAGTATTTTACCTAGTGACACTTCTTGCTCATGCAACTGTTGATTTGGGGTAGCATCGAATGTGCTCTAGCCACTAAAATTGGTGGAGAGGCTAAAGCACATGAGATCTCCAAGACCCATAAATGGTTTGGGCAAAATCTAACTAGTTTGGAAGATATTAAAATAATTAATATTTTTAATGGAGGCCCTAAGTCTAAACTTAGGGAAACTAAAATATTAATGTGAATTAATATAACACTGAGTTGGAATGGTCCAAAAGTCATGGATCAAGCCAGATCTAATCTTAGCTGTTGATTAGGGACTTAATCTCGGCCATTGATGGACCAACGAGAAAAGTATAAAAAGAGGCTTGAGGGTCAGTTGGAGAACACACTGAGGGAGACCAGTCAGTTCGATTTCTGGAGCGAGGTTAGCTGAGAAATTTGAACTAGTGGTTTGGCGAGCAACAAGTACGGAGTAGAGAGTCAGGGTCAGCAATAGAAGACCAATGCAGAGGTAGGAGAGGCAGATGCAGGGCATTTCAGGCAGATGCTGAGGCAACAAGAGATTGCGTAGTCACTAGAGGGCCTGCGTGGGTGACGCAGAGAGGCCCAAGACTGACGCAGACAAGAAGGGGCTGATGCAGAGTGTTTGGGAGGTATGCAAAGGTCAACCAGGGTAACGTTGGGACTGGGAGAAGTTCTGGAGATTTTTTCTCTCTGTTGTGTAAGCCAGTTTGGCACCCGGTTGTACTGAAGAATTGCTAAATAATAAAATCCTCCCTTGTTGCACCGGTTTTCCCACATTGGTTTTTCCGGGGACTATTGTCCAAAATATTTGTGTCGATGTGTTGATTCTTGTGCATGTGTTTGTTTCTGTATTATGGTGTGATATCTGCATCAAAATTTATTTTAATGTTTATTAAAGGAATTTCATAAATAACTTATTGAAAATAAGTAGGCAAAGTAAATCAGATGTTGCAGTGATAGAATTTTCACATGGTATCAGAGCGAGTAATCAGAGACAGGAAGGGAAAATCAGTTATGGGTCGAGACCATGATGTAGAGGCATCCATGTCAGGGGACTCGCACAGATTTTTAGAAAATTGCAAGATTTCGATTTCTCCATGTTGGCTTTCAGGATGGAAGAAGAAGTGGCTTGTATGACTAGTTCTGCGTCATTAGAAGTATGGTATATAGACAATGGAGCTTCTTGGCATATGACGGGAATCAGGGAAAGTTTCTCAGAGTATCGAGAAGAGAAGATGAACTTTCAGATCACCATGGGGAACAAGGCAAAGTGTACTCTAGTAGGGAAGGGTACCATAGTTTTTCAAACAAAATCGGGAGACCGGTTCCATGCTACAAATGTGTTGCATGTACCAAGATTGGTGATGAACTTACTTTCTGTGTCGCAACTTCAAGGCAAGGGCTATGACTTCTACTTCATCAAGAAGAAGGTATACGTCAAAAACCCGAGTTGGAAAAAGAAAGTGTAGATCGGGATCAAACGTAACAAGTTGTACAGATTACAACTAGAATCACCAATGGCACAAATTGGCAGTGGCGACAAGTACTTGAACAAACTATGGCACAGAAGAATGGGACATTTGCACCATGGGGCTCTGAGAATTCTCAGGAGCATTGTAACGGGAGTTTCAGATCTTAGTATGGAACGAGATGATGTATGCAGAGGATGTGCTCTAGGAAAGTATGCCAAGGCAGCATTTCCTAGGAGTAAACACAGGGCCAAGTGTGTACTAGGATTGATACACTGAGATATCTACGGACCTATTGTCCACCAAAGCTCTTAGAGGTGCTGAGTATTTCCTTACCTTCATTGATGACCACTCCAGGAAAACTTGGATTTATTTTCTGAAAACCGAGAACGAGGTTTTCTTTCGATTCAAAGAGTTCAAGGCTCTGGTGGAGAATTTGACTAGGAAGAAAATAAAAGTTTTGTGCTTGGATAATGGAGGAGAGTACGTTGATAAGGACTTCATTGATTTTTGTGCTAAGGAGGGCATCAGAAGAGAGTGGACAACTCCGTACAATTCATAGCAGAAAGGAAGAACAAGACTATTGTAGAAGTAGCTAGGGCCATGATGTATGATCATGATATGCCAAAATTCCTGTGGGTAGAAGCATGCAAAACAACAGTCTTTGTTCAGAACAGGATTCCTCTTCGAGCGTTGGGCAAGATTACTCCAGAAAAAGTTTTCATAGGGAAGACGCCTCAAGTCAGTTATTTCGGGATATTTGGGAGTTTAGCATATTGCCACATACCCGAGGAAAAGAAGAAAAAGTTGGATCAAACTGTGGAAAAGGGATATCTAGTGGGATATAGCGAGAACGCTAAGGCTTACAGAATCTATCTTCTAGGGAGCAGGAAGGTAGTGGTTCGACAAGATGTGAAGTTCATGGAGGACAGTGCTTTCAGAAAATCTTGTGAGATGCCTTCTGAGGAGCAATCAAAAGAAGAGCCGTTGGTTAAACCTCTTCAACCAACAGAAGTAAAGAATTCTTCCTCGGATCAGGAAGATTCACAGGATGAGGAGGAGCTAACAAAGGCACCTGTTGGCAGAGGAAGAACTAGCAGGGAAATTCATCAGATTCTACGAGATGCAGAGGACTTCATTGATGCGCCAAGAAACAATAAGAGGGAGCGAAAACAACCAGATAGATATTAGGGATTAGTAGCTCAGGATGGGGAGCCTGCTAGTTTCCAGGAGGCAGCTCAACATCAGGTTTGGCTAGATGCGATGGTAGAGGAGTACAACTCCATAATGGTGAACGATGTCTGCGGGTACTACCAAGGCCTCAAGACAGATTAGTAGTAGGTTCGAGATCGATCTACAAGATCAAATATACTGCAGATGACAGTGTTGAGAAATACAAGGCCAGGTTTGTGGCTAAGGGGTATGCTCAAAATGAAGGAATTGACTACGAGGAGACCTTTGCTCTGGTAGCCAGGTATACATCTATTAGGACCGTAATATCTCTTGCAGCTCTGATGGGGTGGGAGATTCATCAGATGGATGTCAAAACGACTTCTCTGAACGGGGTAATAGAAGAAGAGGTATACATTGAACAACCAGAGGGCTTTGAGACACATGAGAAGAAGTCTCATGTATGCAGATTGAAGAAAGCCTTGTATTGGCTGAAATAGGCACCTAGAGCATGGTATGGTCGAATCGATGGCTACTTGCAGAAGATGGGATTTGTCAAGAGTGACGCAGATTTGAATATCTCCTATCTAGTTATAGAGAATGAGCTGCTAATCTTAGTATTGTATGTGGATGATCTCTTTTTGACGAGATCATCCAGGCTCATTGGGGATTGCAAGAGAATCTAGCCACAAAATTCGATATGAAGGATTTGGACTAATACATTATTTCCTAGGGTTGGAAGTTTGGCAGCAGAAGGGAGAGATCTTCCTTGGGCAAGGGAGGTATGCTACAGAAATCCTGAAAATATTCAGGATGGAGGATTGTAGACCCATGGCTACTCCAATGATCACCAACTGGAAGAAGATTGATGCATCAGAAGACAAGGATGTTGATCCCACCCTATACAGGTATCTCATAGGGTTCCTGAAGTATCTAGTCAATACCAGGACAGACATTTGCTACGCTGCCAACACCCTCAGTCAGTTCATGGTGGAACCGAAGAGGGCGCATTGGGCAACAACGAAACACTTTCTCAGGTATTTACAAGGAACAATCGATTATGGACTCTTGTACACCAAGGGTAAGGATATCAGATTGAGTGGATTTACTGATGCAGATTGGGCAGGAAGTTTAGTGGATCGAAAAAGTACCTCTGGGTACTGTTTCGACGTTGGATTAGGAATGACTTCCGGTGCAGTAGGAAACAAAAGTCCGTGGTTCTGAGCTCATCTGAGGCAGAATATATGGCGGCGAGCACAACTTCGTGTGAGGCCATATGGCCTTGAAAACTGCTTGTGAACCTATTCAGAAGGAAAATGGAGGTGACCAGGAGCATGTGCGATAATCAGAGTTGCATCAAGCTCTCTGAGAACCCAGCGTTTCATGATCGGACAAAGCATATTGATATTCGGTGTTACTTTGTCAGAGACCGTGTCCAACGAGGAGCTGTACAGTTGAGCTACACTCCTACAAGAGAACAGGTGGCAGACATCCTCACCAAGGCCCTTGCAAGGACAAATTTTGATTACTTCAGGGAAAAGATGGGGATGATAAAGAACCCGTTTCAGTAGCAGAAATGGGGGTGATAGCAGCACGGATGCAGAGAGAGTTGCAGTGTTGAAAGAAAAGGACCAGCAACAACATAGATGCAGAGGGAGCTGCCGTACAGATGCAGCAATGGCAGTAGCAGAGCCATGGGCAACAATACAGGATGGAGCAGTGTAGAGGATGTTGGGCAGGGAGGCTTAGCATCTGCACAGGGACCAATGTCGGATGATCAAGGTGATACTCAGTGAGGAGTATTATTAGAGCACAATCCTCGCTAAGAGGGAGTGTTGATTTGGGGTAGCATCAGATGTGCTCTAGCCACAAAAATTGGTGGAGAGGCTAAAGCACATGAGATCTCCAAGACCCAGAAATGGTATCTAACCAGTTTGGAAGCTATTAAAATAATTAATATTTTTAACGGAGTCCCTAAGTCTAAACTTAGGGAAAATAAATATTAATGTGAATTAATGTAAAACTGAGTTAGAATGGTCCAAAAGTCATAGATCAAGCAAGATCTAATCTTAGCCGTTGATTAGGGACTTAATCTCGACTGTTGATGGACCAACGAGAAAAGTATAAGAAGAGGCTTGAGGGCCAGTTAGAGAACACACCGAGGGAGACCAGTTAGTTTGATTTCTGGAGCGGGGTTAGCTGAGAAATTTGAACTAATGGTTTGGAGAGCAGCAGGAGGCAACAAGTACGAAGCGGAGAGTCAGGTTCATCAATAGAAGACCAACGCAGAGGCAGGATATGCAGATGTAGGGCATTTCAGGAAGACGTTGAGGCAGCAGCAGACTGCGTAGTCAGTGGAGGGCCTGCGTGGGTGACGCAGAGAGGCCGAGGGCTGACAAAAACAAGTAGGGCCTGACACAGAGTGTCTGGGAGCTACACAAAGGTCAGCCAGGTTGATGTTAGGACGGGGAGAAGTGTTGGAGAATTTTTCTCTCTGTTGGGCAAGCCAGTTTGGCACCTGGTTGTACTGAAGAATTGCTGAATAATAAAATCCTCCCTTTTTGCACTGGTTTTCGCACATTGGGTTTTTCCGGGGACTGTTGTCCAAAATATCTGTGTTGATGTGTTGATTCTTGTGCATGTGTTTGTTTCTGTATTATGGTGTGATATCTGCAGCAGAATTTATTTTAATGTTTATTGAAGGAATTTCATAAATAACTTATTGAAAATAAGTAGGCAAAGTAAATTAGATGTTGCAGTGATAGAATTTTCACAGAAACCCATGTAGCAAGGCATATAAAAATAATTTATTATATCATTTACAAAGATCATGTCATTATGATGACTGAACCTAGTTACAGTTTCTTCAACACTTCTCTTGACTAGGGAGGTATTCATAACGGTACTTGGTGATTCTCAATCTGAAGAATTTCTCATAAGAAGAATCGGATTTGCAATCCATCTGTTATAGCATCATTTCAACCAACATTGTTTCATATGGCAAGGCCTTGACTAACAACTCTATCTGTCACTTAGATCAGAGCACAATGTTGGTGAGACCAATGTTTGATAGACACACATCATCATTGTCTCTCTTAGGGTCATACTCACCCGAGTGTTCTCCGGGTATGCCCTACTAGGACAATTCTGTTATAGCATCATTTCAACCAACATTGTTTCATATAGCAAGGCCTTGACTAACAACTCTATCTCTCACTTAGATCAGAGCACAATGTTGGTGAGACCAATGATTGATAGACACACATCATCAGTGTCTCTCTTAGGGTCATACTCACCCGAGTGTTCTCCGAGTATGCCCTACTAGGACAATTCTGTTATAGCATCATTTCAACCAACATTGTTACATATATCAAGGCCTTGACTAACAACTCTATCTCTCACTTAGATAAGAGCACAATGTTGGTGAGACCAACGATTGATAGACACACATCATCATTGTCTCTCTTAGGGTCATACACACCCGAGTGTTCTCCAAGTATGCCCTGCTAGGACAATTCTCATCTTGGATTCCCGACCGTCAAGAATATCGGTCCTCTTGCCCACTCTTGTCTTGGATGCCCTACCACATCCTCAAAGAGTGTCAGATGCCAGATGATTACACAATCCTCCGTTCTTTCTTTCAAACTGAAGACAAGAATGTTGTGTCTAACTCTCCCTCTTAACCAGGGATGAGTTCCAAGTTTCTCTTTACTCAGGAACTTGCTCGAGTTCCGTTACTCATAGGAACTACCCAAGGCTCCCTCTTACCCAGGGACTCTATCATCAGTACTTTATAGGGTCTTTTAGTTGATTGATGATCCAAGACTTCGATGTCATCAATTTCTCCACATGTAGGGTTCAACCATCCACCATTTTCCTCCATCATGTCATCTCAGAAAGTATCCTTCTTGGCCTTACATCTGGGGCTTCCTTCTTAGGGCCATCTATCTTCACCTTTTCTTCAACGGCGATTCACAAAGTACATAGTTGTGACATCCTTCACAACTCTCCTTACCTTGGTCCAACACACATACCCAGACCTAAGTTACCAGAAAATGGATATGGGAATGGGTACGAGTACAGGGTTTGAAACAGATACGGCAAATTTTCAAAAAATCTGGATACGATACGGCAGGAAACGACACATAATATATCTATATATATTAAAAATAAAAAATTCATATTACCATTCATATTTCAAAATCTAGATTATCATCTATGATCTATCATGATTCATGATTCATCATCATCAATTCAAGTTTCAAGTTTCAACATATGCCATATGGCATAAACATTCAACATTGCCATCATCATTAACGATTATTATAACATTCATGATTCAAGTTTCAAGTTTCAACATATCATCAAGTTTTTGTTTCAAATTTCAAACATCAAGTTATCAACATGACAAGTTACACAAACACCATCATTACCAAAATTAATAATGCATACTAATTACTACATACTATGGAAGTACAAAATGAACTATGATTGGCAGTCTACTATCATTACTTATAATTCATATGGTTGTTCAAAAATTTAAAAGTTAAAAGTTAAAACACCATCATAAATTACATTTACATATCATCAAATGTGTCTTCATTCATGCCACTATAATGTTCCACTTCCACATCCTCTCTAGAAGTGGCATTGGGAACATTGCTGCCATGTCCACTTGAAGATCCACCTATTCATGGTGATGGCTCCGAATCAAACAAATTCATATGAGACATGGCATTCAATGTCATATCCAAGTCAGGCAACTTTGGTTCCACGTCCCATAATTTGGTGGGCCCAAATTTGTATTCATCTCTCTTGTGTGACAGAAGGCGAAGGTTTGAATGAACATACACTAGTTCCTCAACCTTCTTAGAGCCCAATCTGTTTCGCCTCATTGAATGGATGAAACCGTATGTACTCCAGTTGTTTTCTGATGAAGAAGAACTAGCAACCTGTGACAAGATCTCGATGGCCAATTTTTGGATATGTGGAAGTGCCCCACCATAGAAGTTCCACTAGTCAATTGGACTTAATCTGCTCTTGTCCCGCATACACTCAATATCACAACCCCAACCCTCTGATCCCACAAAATGAGAAAACTGTGCACGAATCCGAAGCCTAATTTCAGGATCTATAAAAGGCTTTCTAAAAGCATTTTTAAATCCTTCTGCGACTTCTGGGTCTTTGTTTGGTGCGCTTCTTTTTGGATCATGTAGCAACTCTGTAGCATAATATTTTGTATTCACTGCATATGCTAAAAGGTGCAATGGTGTGGTCATCTTATTCCACCTTTTGGTCAATATATCTTTTACTTCTCTGTAAAAGATTTCATCTGGGTCATTCTCCTTGGCATTTATAACCAACCTTATCTTCTCTATCATGGAATCAATGCCCTCATACACCTCTCCTAGATTAGGCATATCTGTGTCAAACATACGAAGCAAATCCACAATTGCCTTAGTAATGCCAAGAGGTACTCCTCCTTATCCCACCATTCATCATCAACAACCAACCGTTTCATTGCTTGTGCTCTATCGGATTGGGATTGCCTCCATTGATTCCAAAGAGAACTGCATACCATTGATTGTAATGCATCTTTCACCTGCACGAGCCTTGTTAAGACTATGATGTGAGAAGCAAATAGAGACTCAACAACTTGCAGGTGTCAAATTGCCAATGTTTCAAATTTCAATCAATTTGAAAAATCATAATTTGATTGAATAACCTATTATGATTCACAAATCATGACATTTGAGAATCCAATTTAGATATTTGAATTTAGAGTCAGAAATTAGAATTTATGAAATATTCAATAAACTTTAAACTTTAAAGTATAGGTACCTTAAGGAGCTCCAACTTAGCAAATTCCTTGTAGATGCCTTGGGACATGTGGTGGTTTGTGATAAAGGCTTGAATTTCTTTTGCCTTTTCAAAAATAACTCGAATCCACTCAATTTGCTTCCCCAACTTGCTCAACATGAGGTTCAATGAATGCACAGCACAAGGGGTCCAAAAAATGTGTTGATATTTGCCTTCAACAATTAGGCCTGTTGCTCTACACACCGTTGCATTGTCAGTTATTACTTGGACAACATTTTCAGGCCCCACCAGTTCAATTGCTTCAATCAAGATGTTAGCAATGATTTGAGAATCTTTCATCTGCCCCTCACAATCCACTGCCTTAAAAAACATTGCCCCATGTGGGCTCTAAGCAATCACATTGATAAAAGGCCTATTTCTTTGATCTTTCCATCCATCAGAAATGATGGACACACGTGAAATGAGCCATGAATCACGAACGGGGCTAATTTAGCTTCCAAATCTAACTTTTGAGCACTCAACAATGTGGTGCGTATCTTCTCATATCCAGGGCTCTTGTACCCTCTTGGGGCTTCATTCAAACTTTTTACCATCTTGGCCCAGTAAGGAGATCGCACAAGGTTAAAGGGAAGGCCATTTGCATAAATGCATTGGACTACAGCTGCATCTGCTATCTCTCGAGCATCTTTATTAAAACTCTTCTCAAGCAGTCCCAAATTTGACCGTTTTGACCCAACAATTCCATGAGAATAAAGTGGAGGCTTTGATGAAGATGCTCCCAACGTTGTTGGGTGTTTTAAATGGGAGGCGGGATTTGCTTCATTTGCTTTAGCATCTGCCTCGTCTTGTTCTCTGTAATATTTTGCAATTTTTACCTTGCTTAAACCATTTCCATCTGTCCCATTCTCTTTAGGTGGGCCACTACATATTCGAACCCCATTGTTTCTTAACACAAGCAAATGTGCTTTAACCCGTGTGTATGACCCCTTAAACTCCTTTTTACACTCACTGCAAACCCATGCCAATGGTCCACCTCCTTGGATCTTCCCAACAGTAGTTACATATTTCGAAAGTGGTGACTTTGGATGAACTTTATGGGTTGATTCAATTTCCTGTGCCACTTCCTCTGCCTCATGAATGGCTGAACTTGAAGTTGCCATGAATGATGATGATGTAAATGAAACTGAAAAAAGACAATTGACAAATATCAGATATGTATTTAAAAAAATCTATTTGGTCATTTTTGGATGTTAATAAAATTATCTCATCATTTATTTATAATATATATGCCTTTCTCTTTACTCTGTTCCATCATTATTAGTTATTATTCCAATTGGCAATAACTACAAAATGAGTGAAATCTGTGATAAACAGTTTGCAATTTCTAAGTCTTGAACGCAGTGAACTGTGACTGTGATTGAATCTTTTTTATGCCATTCTAACAACTGAAAACTTAAAAAGTTAAAAGTTATAAATCGTGATGACTCTGGAGTCTGGAGGCAATGCAACAGTCACTTTCCCTAGGAGGAACCAACAGACAAAGATTCTGATCTCAAGCATGTTAAAAAAGAAGAAAGGCACTGGAATCTGGATCAAGGTTCCATGACATATATTTTGAATTTTCTATAAATAAACATATATTTATTTATGACATATTTGCAGGTCTAGGATAGGCTAGGAGAAAAGAGTGCAGACTCCAGAGTACAGGCAGATGCACACATAATGTACAAGTATTTATAGATGGTGATTTGGTCATGGTGCATCTCATGAAAGTTCGAAGAGCATTATCCCAAAGTAGCTTACGACAGGCTAAATGTGAAGAAGATCAGATTGTATAGAAACAAAATGAAGTTTAGTGATAATGCTTCCAAAGTTAGTTGCTAGAGGAGTTTGATGTTTCACCCATTTTTGGTTTTGTAGATATATATGAGTATAGGGAAGGTGAGACTGTCCCAGAAGATGAAGATTCATTGGGTGAAGGAAGCACATGCATATTGGCAGAGTCTGGACTCCAGAAAAGACCTTGGGCTGAATTGTGCAACAAAGAAATGGCAGTCAAGGGAATGCCGGTTTAGGACCTGGTTTGATTAGGAGCTATGGATCTTAAACATTCCTTTGAAATGCTATGAATAAAGTTATAAACTGGTGAGGCTAGTTGACTATGAAATACACTTGTACAGAAATTGGTAACCTGAAGAGTGATATGATTGCTTGTATTACAAAAGCAGAATGCTATCTTGAAGATGATCACTGTCCTCCTTAAAGAAGGATCAATCTTGTATAAAAGAAGTCTTTGTGTTAACATTTGAGGGCTGCCTGTAAGTCTACAATGAAACGGAGGTAGAGTTCCTCATTGTTTTCAGAGATAAAAAATTCTCTTGTAAAGATTGAGTCATTTTCAGAATTGAATATTCTCCTTGTAAAGGACAAATTGTTGCTATAGATACAATTGTTTGAAGAGGCCAGGCCACTTAGTTTGAAAGGTACAAGAGCAATCATCTCTATAAACAAAAATTGTGGACAAAATTTTCAAACCTAGGTCAGTCTAGAAACTTGAAATTGCTGACTCTGCTGAGTTAGTTTGGTATACTTTTAGTGAACGTTTTTGATGTTATGAAAGCTCCATCCATCTCTCATTGGGAAGTTGTTGTTCATTGCTGTATTATAGACTATGGTCCTTTCAAAAACGATTTGAGAGAAGTCTAAAGTTTAAACCTTGAGTTGCTGGACCAAAGGAATGTGTGGGGCTTGCTGCCATAGACAGTAGCTAGTTGAGATTGAGCGAATGCTAGATGAAAAAGTATTTAAGATGTGCAGCAGGAAATACATTGTCTGGTGAAGTGGAGATATCCATAGTTGGGTGGTCCAACTTTAGGGAAAGCATAGGATTGCCAAACCTTGCTACAAACATGTATTCAAGATAGGAAATTGATCTAAAAGGAATGCTTCCTTTAACTATTAATATCAGCAAATGACAAATGTGCATTGGGCGTTAACGATTACATACAATCAAAACAGGCTGCTAATGCAGCAGAAAGCAAGAAATCATTGCATTTAGAAATGAATTGAAAGATAGAGAGACAACCATTATCAGTTGTGTACCAACGATGCCGGCAGGTTCAGTAACTCTCAGCGGCGGCAGTGAACTCAGCACTCACTCAGCAAACTCAGCGGTGGCAGTGAACTCAGCACTCACTCAGCAAAGTTGTCGTTTAGGAATTAGGTTAGGGTAGAATGAAAGTGAAACTCGTAAAGTTAAAAACTTAAAAGTTAAAACTTCAAAACTTAAAAACCTAAATTCTGAAAATCTGTTCTCGGCGGGCAAGGTATCAGCGACCTAAAACGTTTTGAAATTTTTAAAAAACGTATCACGATTTGCTGAAACGTATTTTTTTTTTTAAACGGGAGGGTTTTTTCAGGAAAACGCCTGAAAAACGGCTAGGAAAAAAAAAACACATTTCCAAATCAGAAAACAACACCCAAAACGTTTTTCCACCGTTTTTTTGCCGTTTCTACTCTGCATACGTATCCAAAACGTAAAACGGGGTTTCCGGTGTTCAGGCAGCCGTTTCCGGTAACTTAGACCCAGAGTTTTCCAAGAGGCTAGACACCAAAAACAAATCACATATTACCTTTTGGTGATGGCCTTTTACCAGTGACATCTTCTTGTAGGTATCAACATCCTGCATACATGTTGACACGTTTCCCACTGATATTTGTTGTCAAGGGTCTTCATCTTTTCAGACTTCCATCAGAGTCTGCACATCTTTCTGGGAGATTTCCTGGTCAAGTCTTCCTGATCCTCTAGATGTTGATTGCCTTAATCGTGGTTGCATGTCTCACGATCTCTTCAATCTTCATGTCTTTCATTCCCAAGAGCTCTTAGAGTTCTTCAATTGTGGTCAACTACCTTATACTTCATATGAGGACATATTATGTTGATTTCATCTAGTTTGACTAATGTCTTTCTGCATCCTTTCAGAGGAGGACATCCTTTCCCTTTTGATCATGCTTGATCCATTTTCCCTGCAACCATATATCATGACATTACAATATCAAATACAAATACAAGCATACATACCTCATTTTCCCTTCAGGCTTCTTTCAACAACTTTCTTTGTTGAACGGATCTTCAATCCCTTGATCATGTCATCAATCCTTCATCTCATGGTTTGCAAAAGTTGGAATTCCAGATGAAGTACTTGCTGCCTTCCCAGGCTAGGGGATCCTCCGCTGAGGTTTCTATTAGAGACTCTTCAAGATCTAGTATATCCCCATTTGGCAAAAGTTTCCTTTGTCCTGGATGAATTCTTCCTTTCCTTTAATGTACAATGAGATTCCTAAGAGCTATATCCCTTATGATTCATACGAGCTCTTATTTCCATGATGCCACGATGCATCTTCTTACCATGATCATCTCTGCAAGGAATTTTGATAAGATCCTTTTGAGAGGGACACCATTTCATTCATAATGGAGATCTATTACTGCCTCTTTCTGTGATCCTTTCTTCAACTCCCTCCATTCTTCAAGTAATCTTTCCATAGTACTATCTTGTCAATCTTTCCTTTGCACATATTTGAGTCTTTTGTCTTTCTCTATTCAACATAGAGACCACAAATTGTTGATCGAGGTAACCTTCTTATTCATGGACATTTGTTACCTTGCTTATCAATATCAATATCAATGATGATTATTTTCTCATCAGTTTTCCCAGATCTCGTAACTGAGATCTCATGATGATGTTTCTTCATTCTCCTTTATTGCACTTCTGATAGTATATCCTCTAGCATTTCATATATCCTTCTTATGTCTCCTTTCTTACTTTATAGAACCTTAAGAATTCTCATGATGTCAAAGGAGGCCTTGATGTACTGACTTCTCTAAGGATAATGACAGTCCTTCTCATTCAATGCAAGACTGTTGATAATCCATCCAATATATGAAGTCATAAAACCAAACTTGATTATGAAAAGGTACTTAATTGATTGTGAAGATGAGATCTTCACCCTGATCATGATGGCCATTGATGAGGCAAATTTGATGCTTCCATCGGATGAGATCCTTGATAGGAAGATTGCCTTCCTTTTCTTCAAGCTATCCTGATATACAGGGTGTGGACATAATTGTACTTCTAGAGTTTTGTAGTATGCAACATCGTATTGAAGTTGTTTGTCCATCAGATAGTATAGCTTCTATATCAATTATTGATCATTCAATCTTCTGCCTTCAATTAAGTTTTTATTGAGAAGACGAAGTCCTTCTCCTTGATAGTCTTGATGCTGGTAGAAGAAGATGTATGAGGGCTTCTTCTTGATTGCTTCGCTGCTTCCCTTGATTGTTTTCCTTCTTTTGTAAAGCGCTGCTCCTAGGGTTTGTAGACTTCGATTTAAGATTGTCTGAGCTACCTTGCTCTTGTGGCATTTTGATTACTTGAGACACAATCTATTGCTGTTGTAGGCTATTTTCCTTGCTTGCATAGTAACACTGTTGAAGAAGGTTGATCCTTTGATCTAGGGTAGATCTTGATGTTCTTTTGACGCTCTGCTTGCATTGTCTCATTTTTGCCCGCCCTTGTCTTCTGAAACCACCCTATGATACCATGTTAAAAAATCTAGGGCACACATATTTTAGTGTGATTCTTCGTTACATGATAACAATTTGTGAAGTATTTATAATTTATCTTAGCTTTATCTTCCATTCATTATTAGTGTGTGTGTTTACTTCATCAAACTGCTATAAAATCAAAAGAGACAAGAACACAAATATTTGGCTTTTTGCCAGGCCAAAACCTCTCCCTCTTGAAGAGGAAAACCCACGCAAAATTCTTTTTGTAGAGATTCCTTTGACGAATACCAAGACCATGACCCTTGACACAATCTACCTTTCCAAGACCAAGACATCAACCCTTTGCTCCATCACTGCTGAAATCTTCATGACTGCTGCACCATTGAAGTCATCACTACTGTATCGTTGTCATGTCACTGAGATCTTCACTGTGTTCTTTATTCAATGCTTTCATTAAGGGATCCATTATGATGTCTATTTCACCATGTTTCCTTAAGCACTAGGATCATCATTATGCCTTACGATCATATACCAAGAGAATATGTCAAGACTGAGAGATCACTGTGATCCTTCTTATGCCTAGACAGTGAGTCTTTCATCATCATATAAATATGTCCTTTAAGACTGTGATAGTGTTCTAGATCCTTACCCTTTCATTAATCCGAGATTGTAATGGATACTGTGCACCGAGGCTATTGTTATCAGGATTGCATCTTCGATACTGTAACTAAACATAACGTTGCTCTTGGATCTCCTGAGGGTATACGAGGTAGTAAGAGCACATATATACTTATATATATGTCGAGATTAATAGCACAAACTTCATGCCGATACTGTGACCTTATCCACAGTCCTCTCTCCTTCATCCATCCGAGATCTACTAGGTATGCCGAGTATGAGATCTGAGATCCATCTTGACTGCACCTACAAGTATGCCGAGAATAGGATCTAGACCATACTTTAGTCAATGATGCATCCTGATTCGAAGTTGTTCATGCACCCGAGATTTGGCCATGGCTGCACCTAATACCCAACCGAGGTGCAATCAAGCCCTAATGCGGATTTGCTTCATGCTAGGCTTTAGAGGAATGCGAGATCTCTTTCTTGATTGTGGATACCTTATGCGAGATCTGTCCCTCCTTGACTGCATATACCTGTACCCATTACTCACACTAAATTACAGAGAAATGCGAAGTTGTATTATGCCTTTTGGTGGATACCTTGACGGGGTATTTATAGTGGTTGATGCTCCTATTTGAGCAAACTTGTAGCATGAACCGATGTGTCTATTCCCTTGAGCCGACATGATTTCCATTTATCCATTTAATCCTATTTTTTGAGCTGACTTGGTCATCTCTTCATTGTTTTTCTTGCAGACTTCGGTGTGCTTGCTTTTGGAGGATTGGTCTTGGTCTTGGAGGGTTGTTACACACTGTTGAAGAAGTTTGCATACCTTTACATGAACTCATGAAGAGTTTCTTTTTCATATGACATGACTCTTTGACATATAAATAAAATCCTAAAGACATCAAGAAGAAGTCTTTTACCTAGTGACACTTCTTGCTCACAAAACCCATGTAGCAAGGCATATAAAAATAATTTATTACATCATTTACAAAGATCATGTCATTATGAAGACCGAACCTATTTACACTTTCTTCAACACTTTGCCACACTTATTAAGTTGCAACCGACAAGTTAGAAGGACATGCCTTTCAAAATCCTGCAAACTGTGCCTTACTAAGCTGTGAAAATTGGAAAGAGAAGGTTATTATATAGAGCTACAAAGCACATAAATAAAGGTGAAACAAAAGAAATCATGCAAGTATTAAAAATGTTTAAAGTTTCTAAATAAAGTGTTAAGGCATTTTTTTTGGAAAAAAGGGGGTCAAGCATAAAAATAGAAAAAGGGTTATGAAATTATAAAATATATATATATATATATATATATATATATTTCAACCTCATATATCATTAAAAGAGGGTTATATTGAGAAAGTAATTTATATAAGTGTTTAGGAGTTTTAAATTACTTAATTACCAAGAATTGAGTGGTTAAAAGTTAAAAAATGGTATCATAAAGATTATAAGGAACAAAAGAAGATTTATTGAAAATTTGTTTAAGTGAGGTTTTTAGGTATAAAAAAAGAGAGTATTTAACAAAAATAAAAAAAATTAAGTAAAAAATGGTTCCATAGAAAGTTCAAAGAAGTGAAGAAAAAGAAAAAAATGGGTTTCCTTTCAAAATGCCCTTTTTGTTTAGAGGGGTATTTCAATTGTCAAGAGTCATTTAGAAATCAAAATGTGGTTTGCACAAAATGTTACAAAACTGTTACTTTAGTCAAATATCTAAGTGATGCACAAACACAATCGTTGGCAAGCGATATAGAACAATTAATGGCAACATTTAGGTGACAACATGCAAATTTAGAAAATGGAATCCAAATTGCAAGTTGAATGCCCATCATCACACTTACAAAACGATGTAATCCAATGTACCGAGAAATTGCAGCTTGAAGATTAAGAGAAACAAAATAACCAAACTTCGGCAAAACTAGAAAGCGTTGCAACAAGTATATAAAGATCTTGCGGATATGCATTACAAGGAAGTAATGGAAAAGGATGAATAAATTTATTGCCTTAAGGACCACGTTGAAAAGTTACTTGCACAAGTGAGGAAGACTAAGGTCACAAAGAAGGAACTCAAGAAACACTTATTAGAACAAGTAGAGGAAAATTTACATTTAAGAATCTTAATACAAATTTATTAGAGCAAATCAAAAATTTAAAAGATGAAGAGAAGGATACTAAGGATAAAGTCAACAATTCAGAAAACGAAGATCTTTCACGTTTAAGGAATCTAAATAAAAACCTTCTTACACAAATAAAGAAGCTTAAAAGTGACAAGAAGTTGCTAAAAGACAAGTTAGAACAACTTACTCAAGAAGAAGTATCGAAGTCTTCAATAGTAACAGTCCAAGTTGAAGATAAAGGAATGAATACCGAGCCAGTCAATATCACAACTCAAGAAGAGGAGAAACCAGTGGAAGAAAAGACACACTCAGAGGATGCAGTTTAGATGATGAACATTCCAAGTGAAGGTTCTGTAACCTGTTGACCACTATGTGTCAACTACCCATTAGCAGTACACCCCCTTTTCTGCAAAAGGGAGAGCGCTTGAACAGCGTGTCCGTGCCTATCATCATCAACTCGATCATATTGTTTTGTAAACCCAGTCTGCATGTGTAAATTGTAAATAATTTTAGCAGATTTGAGTCATGTATGTAAATTGCCTAGGTGGACCTAATTTTCTAGTGATAATCTACGTTCCGGAAGGTTTTTTGTCTCACCGATCCATGATCGGCAAAGTTTTCCTTCAGCTTAACCCCAAAGCCGGAATGAATTTTGTCATTAGAATCTTAGGGGAATCCTAGTGTGTTGATCTACTAGATTATGTTTGGTCGCAGAACTGGGTGGTCTATGAGGGTCTATGTCAAATGGGTTTTCCCCCTTAAGATGTAAAACTGTAAAGTTCATGATGTAAAGTGTCTTGAGGGTTAGAAAATGTTTTAATCCCTTCATAAGTCCCAGGTCCTAGGTAATTTTTCCAAAGGCTAAATTCGAGGATCCATTTAAAAATAAAAATAAAAATTGAAAAAAAAAAAAATAAAAAGATATAATTAATAATAAAAAATTTAAAAAAAATAAATATTAGAAAACTAAAAAAATTAAAAATATAAAATAAATTAAAAAATAAAATAAAAAAATAAAAAAAAATAAAATAAAATAAAAATTAAGAAATATAAAATATAATATTTTTTAGTAAATAATGCAGAAATTTCAATTTTTAATAGCATTAAAAAATTCGACGGATGAGAATTAAAGAGAATATCTTGATCCTCATCGACGGTCGAGATTAGTTTGACTGATCACTCGAACAGCGCGTTGGGATTTCTCTTTTAATAGGGTACTAAGGGTCATTTGAGAATTAGAGTTTATATCTGAGAGTTCTGGTGCCTAAAGAAAAGCTCTCTTGTAGTCAGTTTTGTGCAATAAAGAAAGACTTTTGGGTTGAAAATCTTGCTGGGTGTTACTTCTGGAAATGCTGTAAGATTGTTTTATTTTTCTGCATAATCTTATTTTCAGTCATTGATAATAGCTTGATGAAGATTGATTCAGGCACAGGTATCTTGTCTGATCTCTAGGGTTTGAACGATAGTTTAGATTCTGAAATATAATGGCAGGTATCGCCATTTGATCTGGATTTCATTATTGTTTTCTCCCTCTATGTTAATGGTTGATTTTAAGCTGTGCAGGAAACCTTAAGTTTTGAGTTTACTGGGCGTTAGGGGAAGTTCTCGGCTGAACCAGCAAACTCCTGGATTGTGTTTTCTGAAAGAGCCCAACTAGTTTTTAGTCCCGGGCTTATCATCTAAATTTTTTCTAATGAATGCATGAAGGGTTTTCTGAAGTATCTCACATTAAAATTTAAATTTTGAAAATATTTATGTGGCATAACGAGAAATTTGGCTATTTTAGAGTCTGCAGTTTGTGAATATTGTAATTATTTAGTTAGGGTTTTCAGTTTCGTTTCTTGCACATATTATCTTTGGGTGTTCTGTTTTGCCATTACAGGTTGCAGGTTACAGGTCTGAGGAGAAATTTTTGTTTGAAGCTAGATCTAGGCCCTGGAGGGTAAGATCTAGCCTCAGGATCAGTTCTTGCGGGTTTTTTGCTGAAGAAATTCGAGATTCTCCAAGCTATCTGTTTGTTGGGGTTTCATTGAAAATTGCTTTCCAAAAATGTCAACCAACAATCTTGCATTCCAAGGGTTTTAAAATCATTCATTTTCAGATCTAAATTTTTTTACGAGGGTTTCAAGAAATCTGAAGGAGAGCGAGTTAAAATTTTTGTCAAGATTTCTAGAAAATATTTAATGCTCCTCTCACTCTGCTGCAAATCAAATCCCTGTCTCCTCACGGCTCCATTTCCGCATTTCTCTTCAGCATTACTTCCCGCGGATTCCTTCCACGCTGCTCCAACACCTGCAAACAAAACAAAAATTAAAAAAAAAAAATTTTAAAAATTAAAAAATTAAAAAATATTTTGAAAAAGCTTAATAAAAAAAAACTGAAAATTCATTTTTTATGGTCCATTTTTCTATAGCTAAACGCACTTAATGTTTATTTTGAAGTTAGCTATATGAAAGTGGTACTTGGTCAGCGTTTAAATTTATGATCATTTAAA
>APFE031540717.1:3480-14375 GCA_000404065.3 Pinus taeda | reverse complement strand
ATGGGGGAAGTGTAGAAGGCACAAGGGTCTTCAGACCTGATCAGGGGGATAAAAAATCAGTATAATAACTTTGCTCAATGATTTCTCTTCCTTAGGCCTTCCCCTTGATGTCTTTTTATACCAACTCCAAAGTAGTTTTTTAGTTAGGAATTGGTTGGGGACAGTTGAGGCCACGGGCACTAACAGGTGATCAACAGGTGAAACCCGCGATCTCCGCCCGAAAATAAGGAAATTTTATATTTTTTAAGTGTTTTAATACATATACGCGGGTTAGGTATGTATGAACCCGTGTATACACGCGTTTAACTCAGGGAAATGTCGCGTACAGGGAATAAAACACTGTTTTTCAGATATATGACCAGGTCTGGAAGGAGGGGTTGCCCTAGGCCATGGCTGAAGCATCACAAACCATACTAGTGAGATTTGGAGCTATAACAATAAGAAGATATTCATCATCTCTTCATGAAATGCTCATTCACTCTGGAAGTGTGGCAAAACAAATTTGAAAATTTTAGCTACATTGAGGCCTTCCTTTAAAGCTAGGTTGACATGTTTTAATATTGGGAAAACAAAATTCCATTTCCAATGAAAGTCTCGTCTTTATTTGTGCACTATTGGGAGGCTCTTCCAAAATACATATGTTGGTTGGTATAGTTAGTTCAAAACAATGCAAGGAAATCCTGGGTTGGCAAGGGCAGGAGGGTAATCTTGCACCCCAATGATAAAAAAGTTACAAGTTGCATGGGGATTGGTACCTCAACCAATTACCAAATAAAGTACTTGGCTTTATGCAAAGAACTAGAAATAGCTATAAAAATAAGAATTCATAGGTTAATGGTCTTAGTGACTATTTCATAGTAATCAAATAGGTAAGGAAATCCAAGGAAAATATTATCATTCCCCTCTCCCATATTATAAAATAATAACACTGCAAATTTGGAATTTCAAGGAAAATGATTTTTATCATCTATATCAACACTTGAAAACCATGGTTTATGCACTTGCAAATAAAGGAGAAACTTTGGATTAGGGAAATATGAAGTATGATCAAAGTTAAATATTATATATACCTTTTCTATGAATTATGGGAATAATTTTCCTGTCAATAAATATGAGAAAAATGGTTTCTATGGTCGTGGTTCAAGTTGATGGATAATTGAATTGTGGATCAACAATATAGATTAATGTTTACATTTATCGACTGTTTAATTTCCTAATCAAAGGGAAAGCAAAACAATGACCCAATTACAACCCACATAAATGTGGCTTTATGGTGGAGTGCCTCCGACTTGATAGCACCCGCCTTTGGTTAAATCATGGTAGAACTTAGAAGGTCAAGTGTAGGCATGTTGAATGTTTACAAGGTGAAGCATGGAGGTTGTAGGTAAGGTTACCTAAAGCCATGAAGAGGAAAGCATGACATTTTAGACCTGATTTAAATGCACAAATTCTCCATATTGGCTGCTACCCAAATAAATTCACAGTGATGAACTATAGCGTCAACACCATGGATTTAGCAAACCAGGAATTTAATTCCCTTAAATGGTGACCTTAATGAAGGAGAAAGACTACAAACCATGGTGTTGTTTAGAAAATGATATCATTGGTTGTCATATTTCAAGTTCCAAGTAGAGATGCAGGAAAGTCAGGTATAATAGGTATCATCCAAAGCATTTTGATGCACAGGAGAGCTTTGATGGCAACAAGTGAACTCAAATCCCTTGAACATACATAGGAGAGGATGAATAAATTACTAGAAATATTGTCAGGTGTTGTGGATACACATTTGGATGTCATGAGGCACAATAGTGATATGGAAGATAAGGAAAGGAGGGCACACTTGTCACTACTGGATAAAAAATATGAGTTGCTACAATGGAAATTCAAGAATATGTAGGTAATTATGGAGCTTGAAGTGGATATTTTGGATATCAAGATGAACAAGATGGAGGAAAACTTTAGTAGGGAGACAAAGGGCCACCAAGACAACACAAAATCCAATGAAGAAATACAAAGGAAGAATATTGTAGGTTTTAACCTTGTACAAAAACTACCTACAAACAAATTCTTAAAAACATAAAATATACAATGGCGAGAAACACAAAACAAATACACAAAGATTTCCCCTTGAATCCCAAAATCAGGATTACCATATTGATTTTTCATTATGTTCCTTTCAATGTTATAATACATATATTTACATGACGAAGCATTCATAAACCCCAATCCATTAACCCTGGATTAGAACATAACTGTAGTTCCCTTAACCAGATCTACAAAATACCATGGGA
The DNA here is from genome assembly GCA_000404065.3 of Pinus taeda. Classification (NCBI taxonomy): domain Eukaryota; kingdom Viridiplantae; phylum Streptophyta; class Pinopsida; order Pinales; family Pinaceae; genus Pinus; species Pinus taeda. The sequence goes on along the minus strand of APFE031540717.1, from coordinate 12,084 downwards.
AGAAAACATCATGCCCAAAACCATGCGCAAAACCCATGCACAAACCATAGGTAGGTATGCCCACCTAATATAAGGTCGAAATTTTTTTTCCCATGACGCTACCCCAAACCTCGTACAGGGGGCTACCACCCCCCTAAACCCCCCCGACAGGGGGGTTGCGCCCCCCCTGTGACCCCCCTGTGCATGCGACTAGTTGTGGAATGAATATAATACACACCCAAAAAATATTAGAAGAAAAATTGAACCATAATTGAAGGCTAACGACAATGTTGTTGAACAGGTGAAAGTAGATCCTGAAGCTAGATATTTAGTGCCAAGATAATCTAAACTCCTATGTCATTGGTTGATGTTTTGAAAATTTATGATGGTGTTAGGAGTTTGTTTCAAAGTTTATGGTAGGATTATGTATAGGATAGTGGCTAAAAGAGTGCAAAGGAACATGAAATAAATATTTTGGACATGTATACAAAGTGCAACACCTAAGCAAGCTAAAATTTGTAAAGATTCTGGCCTGGAATCCAAATTTTGCATATAATACAAAGTTGCTAACTATTCCTTTAGATATATATATATATATGTGTGTGTGTGTGTGTGTGTGTGTGTGTGTGTGTATGTATGTATGAACATTATTAATAAGATTTAGATTATAGATATTTATATTAATTTTACTTTTTTATTACCATTATTACCTCATGATTATCTTCTTTAATTTATTAAATATCTTTACAATATGGCTTTCATATTTTAGGTTTAGGTTTTTTTATTAGCCAACCATTCTCCCTATTTTGTCTCTTTGTACTCATACATCCTCTTTTCCTCCTTTTTCTTTCAACCATTGCCCCAAAGATGGATCCTCTTGTGGATTCAAAACGTCGACAACTTTCAAACAAAAATGTGGAAAATATGAATTCTTTAGTTATAAAAACACACAACAAAAATATAAAATCTACCAAATTGCTAATATTTTGATCAATCCCTTAGTAAAAGGAAAGTCTACAGCCTTCAAATACAAACTTGGGTTTGTGAAATATTCCTTCTTGACTAAGGGGGAGTGTTGATGTGTGTAACTCGGACAACAACTTCCACACAAGTTTTGTGTTAAATGTGCAGGTAGTCATTTGAGTCCTTTATATTTTGTAATTGACTTTACTAAAGTGAAGAGTCTTTTAATTTTAAGGTATGGAAATTCTAATAAAGTTTGATTTAATTACACTAGTGATTTAGATAAATCTCCATTGTTGATGTCAAGTAAGATTAATATTTAATCTCAACCATTGATTTCATTGAGAGGTCAGGGTTGTCAAGACTTAGTCACAAACTCAAAATTATAAAGGCGGGGAAAGATAGAAGGAAAAGTTACACAATAACTTAGTTTCATAGAGATACAAAGAAGTTCACTTAATGTGGGAAATTGAGTAGTAAAGGGAAATCAACGTAAACCAGCTATGTGGAGGCCATTGTGTGATTTCAAGGAGGAGGCCATATGATATGGGCATAGAATGAGAAGTTTGACCCAATAAAGAGCCATATGGTCTCATCCAATTTTCATTGTGCAGGTTGAGTTAATCGCAACTCTGTATAGGGCATTATGGCTACGAGGAATTTGTTGTAGTTTTTTTTTCCCAATGGGAAGAGTTTTCAGTTGAGGAGACCTTGTAATTTTTGAGAAAGTTAATGAAAAAATGATTTGAAGGGAAGTAAAAATTTATCTATGTATTTTGTTTTCGATAATTTATTTTCCATCCATAGTGTGATTAATTCTATGATTTGATTTTTTTTCTAATTAAATTAAAAATTGGGCAAGATTATTTCTTGAGATAATAAGGTAGTTATTCACCTAGGGTATGGACAATATTTTTAATAATTGAGCCCAACATTAGCAAAAGATAAATGTATGGGAAGTTAAGTTTACCTGCATAATCTTACAACTAACAATAGTTGGGTTTACATTAATAGAAAATGAAGCAGGAGCATCAGGAATTAGCCAGCAATGTGAAAACTTGTTCACATGTTGTGGCTAAACAGGGTGAAATTCATTGACTGTTGGTCAAAATCAGTTTTACTGAGAGGGTTGGACTTCTCAAATAGTTTTGTTATAATTTATTATTGAAATAAGTGAGAGACTATCTTATTTTAGATTTAGAGATAGAGTTGTTAGCATAGGTGTGCATGAGAGCTAAAAGATAGAAGATTGTTGTTAGATCTCTTAAAAATAGAAGATTTTTTTTAGATATTGTTAGAGAAATTATTTGAGTGGAAAAGGAGAAAATGTAATATAAGTGAGAGGTGGAAGAGGCTTGAAGAGAGAGAGAGCCCAGTGTGTGGGTGGATTGTATCTTGTGTATCAGAGGTAATTCCTTGTGTAATCTGGCTAAGGCCAAGACCTATGTTTTATTTATGAGCAACTCCAGTATTTTATGTAGCTCTGTTATGCAGCCCATGGAGGTCTTGTATAATTAGTTTATCTTTGAAAATGCATGCATTTCGATCTATCTATGTGTTTTCATTCTTAACCGTAAAAGATCTCGTGTTTAATGCAAATTGGGCATAGTTTGGGTCTGCGAGTGGAGAAACCCATTAACACAGAGAATCAATGCCGAACCCCTTAGCAAAGCATTGAACGGATTTGATATAATGTCAAGATTTATTTTGGGACTCATCGGGTTCACGTAATCGCATCGCATCAGGCCATCAGAGGTGTTCCCATATCGCATCACGTTACAAAGTGGAGCAGATGCGAAAAGGTTATAGAGTTGTTTTAAAGTGATATCGGGTCCGGAGACTATCGCATCAGTTATGGAAAGTGATGTCCAACCACCCCGACTGCCGATCGCCAATTGATATCGCATCGGAGGAAACTCTCATATATATATATATATATATATATATAATATATAATAAAGGGGCATTGCGAACTGCGATAGCGATAGCGATATCGCATCGGAACTGTGGAAGGTGCAATAACTAAAAGCGCGTTGCCATGCCAATTGCCGATATTGCGATTGGATCTTGACCGTCCGATCGGTCAGATCCTGATCTACACACATAACCCCATCTATGCATTAAAAGGCAGAGAAATTGTTATTTAAAATTAGTTTTGAAGGTTTGGGTCCCATAAGGGATTAGAGGAGTGATTTGAATTTTAAAAGGGGTTTTCGGTCCCGATAGTGAGGCAGGGTGATTGTTGGGTTGCAAGGATCCATTGTGGGTTTATTTAAATCCATTGTTGTCGTTGCACCACCATTTTGGTATCAGAGCATAAGAAAGAGGTGTTACAGCGAAGATGCCACCAAGAAGAGGAATTGGTCACGGACGACCAAAACCAAATGCAATTCTGTTGGAAGAAGTGCGGAGTTTGTGTGCACGAATGGAGACAATGGAGACAACCCAAAGAAGAGCGCCTGATGATGGAGCTGAGAGTTCTTCATAAGAATCTGTTGCAGATGTGGGAGAAGTGGAAGAAGACAAGGAAACTGCCAAAGTCCTCAAGATGTTGGAAAAAGTAGGAAGCAAGCCCAAGATGGAAATTCCTATGTATGAAGGGAGTTTGAATGCGGAGGAGCTTATGGATTGGATGAGATCCATAGATCAGTACTTTGACTATGAATATGTTGAGGAGAATAAGAGGGTGAAGTTCGCAGTCACCAGACTGAAGGGTCATGCAGCCATCTAGTGGGACGAGGTACAGCCATCAAGAATGAGGAAAGGGAAATCTAAGATCAAGCAATGGGATAAAATGGTAAGTAAACTGAAAGCCAAGTTTTTGCCTAAAGATTATCATTTGAATCTTTTTAAGAAATTTCAAAATTTGAAACAGAAAGGAATGTCCGTTAAGGAGTATACAGAAGAATTCTATAGATTAAATATTAAATTAGGGCGTGTAGAAGATGATGTGGAAAAAATAGCTAGATATATAAATGGGTTAAGATATGAGATACAAGATGAGATTGGCTTGTTAAGTCTGAAAACTATTGAGGATGCCTATCAATCAAGTTTGAAGGTAGAAGAGAAAATATTGAGGAAACAGAGTCAAAGGAGCGGAGGAAAGAGCTCAGTGAGAGGTAGAGGAGCTGCCAGATCCAGAGGAACACAACATCAGCATGAAGCAGGAAGTTCGAGTGGCAAATCACCACAGAGGGGTGAATCTAGTAGAGGAAGATTCGCGCCCAGAGGAAGAGGGAGAGAGAGAGATGTTAGGTGTTATACCTATGGAGAATGGGGACACATGTCATGGGACTGTCCTCATAATAAATCAGCAAGCCAGAGGGGTGAAAATGTGGTTGAGGCAAAGCCAGAACCACCTGAAGAAGGTGAATCACTGCTATTTAGAAGAACTTTTCTTAGAGCAGAAAAGGAGACTAGAGAACCTGCACAAAGGAAGAACTTGTTCAGAACCACATGTAAATCAAAGGGTAAGTGCTGTAAGGTCATAATTGACAGTGGGAGTACTGACAATCTTGTGTCCACAGAGATGGTGGAAAAGCTTGGGTTAGCAAGGACGACACGTCCTGCACCTTACAAAGTGTCTTGGTTACAAAAGGGCCATCAAGTCATTGCGACAGAGCAATGTAATGTGGAAATGCAGATCGACAAATACAAAGACGTGATCCTATGTGACATAATGCCCATGGATGTATGTCATATATTATTGGGGAGACCATGGCAATTTGACCGGAAAGCGATTCATGACGGGAGAAGGAACACATATACCATAGAGAAGGATGGAACTAAGCACACGTTGTTGCCAGTGAAGAATGATGTTGATAAAGGACTGCCTGAAAATAGTATCATGTTGATAAGTGGTAGAGAATTGCTACAGGAGGTCGACAAAAGCGAGGAGTTGCACTTCGCTATCATAGGGAGGCCCAAGGTAATCTTAACCTCTACAAATTTAGATGATTTGCCTGAAGAAATTCAAGCTATGTTAAATAATTTTATGGATATCATTGTGGATGAATTACCGAATGAATTACCACCGGTTAGAAGTGTTAGCCACCATATCGACTTAATACCAGGAGCAAGTCTACCCAATAAAGCTGCGTATAGACTAACTCCTCAGGAAAATGCAGAGGTTGCAAGGCAAGCACAAGAATTGATGGACAAGGGGCTGATCAAAGAGAGTCTGAGCCCGTGTGTTGTGCCAACGATACTTAGTCCGAAGAAGGGAGGAGAATGACGCATGTGCACAGATTCTAGAGCTATCAAAAAGATAACAATAAGGTACAGATTTCCTTTGCCCAGAATGGATGATTTAATGGATTGTTTAAGTGGATCTAGGTACTTTACTAAGATAGATTTGAAAAGCGGGTATCATCAGATCAGGATTCCGAAAGGCAATGAATGGAAAAAGGCTTTCAAAACAAATAGTGGAATGTATGAGTGGTTAGTGATGCCTTTTGGGCTCACTAATGCACCTAGTACATTCATGAGACTAATGAAAGAGGTCTTGAAGATATTGTAGGTAAATTTGTCATTGTTTACCTTGATAATATTCTAGTTTTTAGCAAAATTAAAGAGGAGCATTTAGAACACCTGAAGTTGGTCCTGAAAACTCTACAGAAGGAAAAACTACTTATAAATTTAAAGAAGTGTAGTTTCATGAAAGAGGAGCTGGTGTACTTAGGATTTGTGGTTTCCAAAGAGGGTTTGAAGATGGATTTGGAGAAGGTACAAGAAATTAAGAACTGGCCTACTCCTAGAAGCATATTTGAGGTAAGAAGCTTCCATGGACTTGCTAGTTTTTACAGACAAGTTATAGAGGGGTTTAGTCAAGTTTGTGCATCAATCCTTGAGACAATCAGAGAGGTCAATCAGTCATTACGATGGATAGAAGCAGTGGACAGAGACTTTAATCTGCTGAAAAAGAAGATAACAGAAGAGCCAATTCTAGCATTGCCTAATTTTGAGAAAGTCTTTCAAGTAGAAACCGATGCAAGTGGAATAGCAGTTGGTGCGGTACTGAGTCAAGAGCAAAGACGGATAGCATATTTCAGCGAGAAGCTAAATGATGTGAAAAATAAATACTCTTCTTATGATAATGAGTTTTACGCTATTGTGCAGACATTGAAAAAGTGGAGGCATTACTTACTGCCAAAGGAGTTCATCTTATATTCAAACAATTACGCTTTACAGTTTATTAATAACCAGCCAAAGCTAAATCAGAAGCATTCCAAATGGGTGGAATTTCTACAAAATTTCACTTTTGTAATAAAGCATAAAAATGGTAAGTCTAATAAAGTAGCAGATGCATTGAGCAAGGTAAGTTTTATTTTGCAAGAGTTTAAAGTGGGTATTGTAGGTTTTGAGGAAATGATAGAAATGTACACGGATGATGAGGATTTTAGAGACATCTACACAACAGTTCAGAATCCAGTGAACCATAACAGAAGTCAGTGGATGGACTACCTTATTCAAGGAGGCCTGTTATTTAAAAGAAACAAGTTATGTATTCCCAAATGTTCCATGAGGGAGAACATAATCAAGGAGAAGCATAGTGGAGGGTTATCTGGTCATTTTGGACAAGATAAAACCTTCGCTCAAGTGAATGCTTTTTATTACTAGCCCAAAATGCAAACTGATGTTAGAAAGTTTGTTGAGAAACATAGGGTATGTTAGTATACCGAAGGAAGGAGTTAGAATACAAGACTATATCAGCCATTTCCCATACCAGATCGACCATGGGATGCAGTTAGTATGGACTTTGTTCTGGGTTTACCAAAAAATCAGAGAGGAAATGATTCTATTTATGTTGTAGTAGATAGATTTTCTAAAATGGCACATTTTATTGCTTGTAAGAAAACTAGTGATGCAATACACATAGAAAATTTATTCTTTTCAAAGATTGTAAGATTGCATGGTTTACCTATAAGTATTGTATCAGATCCAGATACTAAATTTGTAAGGAATTTCTGGAGGACACTTTGGAAGAAACTGGGAACTAAACTCAATTTTAGTTCAGCGTACCATCCTCAGACAGATGGAAAAATTGAAGTAGTAAACAGGAGCTTGGGGAATATAGAAGGACTTTAGTATATCAGAATCCCAAACAGTGGGATTTGTCATTAGCTCAAGCTGAGTTCGCTTACAATGATATACCAAACCAAAGCACTGGAATGTGTCCATTTCAAATTGTCTTTGGAATGCATCCAAGAGGAGTATATGATCTTAGGGACTTGGGACAACAAGAAACCAGGAGTGCAAGTGCTGAAGATTTTGTCGAACAAATGCAGAAGTTACAAGAAGAAGTTAAAGGTAAACTGTAGGAAAGTAGCAGTAGATACAAGCAAAGAGCAGATCTGAAAAGAAGAGAAAAGGAGTTTCAAGTAGGAGATTTAGTCATGGCATATTTTAGGAAAGAGAGATTTCCTACTGTTATCATAAAATCAGTACTAAGGGCTGCTACTTAATAAGATCTCATGAAACTGTTTCAGACCAGGCTTTAGACTAAGGTTTAGCCTCCTTAGTCAGAGAGGGCTCTCTCACAGATTTTTGATATGCATTAAGGGCAAGAAAAGATGGCTAACTCTTTAAACAGTAGATGAAGTTTAAGCTGGTTGGAACAACAAAATTAGACTTCTTCCATTGGGTTCATGGAGTCGTACACTTCTGCAGTAAATTATTAGCTACTCAATCATGGAAGCCAAGGCATATAATGTCTCAATACTCAGAACATTTCTCAAGAAGAACCTCAATTCAAAAAAACATACACACGAAGTCTGAGCACTAGGTGAATTCAGAGTGATTGCATATTTAGTGAACTGTAAAACAAGAAGAATAAAGACCAAACCACATATACTCTGAGCATTTGAAACACAAGATGAATCTTGGGAAGAAAAAGTACTGCTTCTATTACTGTCAAAGTCTTTTTACATAAGCCAACATGAAAACTCTGTTTTTATCATAAATCTCCAACCCTTTTTACATCAGAGTTTTTTATATATATAGGAAAACAAAACTAAACTACCTTGAGTCTCCTCCTCCAGCATGAGGGGAGCTCGAAAATCTATCATTAATTGCCTTATCTATATCTAAACCAACTTATTAAGTACAAAGGTATTGCGCTGTAAATACATAGAGTCCTATTCCTATTGAAACTCTAATTCTATCTCCTCGTGTGCATGATGCTTTCTTGAGCTTTGACACCTGTACCATTTCTGTAGTGGCCGAAATATGTTGGAGAGGCATTCACTGAACGAGCTGCCTTGGATTCTAGCTGTGCAGATGACTCATTAGTTGGTGAAGATGTGTGCCCTGTTTTCACGGTCCCTGCCTTCCATCAGTCTTTATTTCCAAAAGAACATGCTTCAAGCTATTTAATACCTTTAATAACCATGCATAACACCATATGCCTTATGATCTGGATGCTTTGTGAACTGAACAGGTGTTCAACCCAAAATTCCGGTAATCCTACCAGAACCCTAATAATTCGGTCATAAAGTAGCTTTAGGAAGACTTTAGCAAAAAAAACAAAATCTTTCACCTTTTTCTCCAACACTTACACCTGTCACTCTTTGAATGCTTAGATAGCCTTGTATGGTCTCTTTCCTACCCTCGAGGCATTCCTTTCAAAATTTGCTGACCCCAGCATCAACTTCATTGTTTTCT
>APFE031540715.1:0-30874 GCA_000404065.3 Pinus taeda | reverse complement strand
GGTACATCAATATAATAAGGGGGTTGTACTAATAACAATAAGGGGTTACACTAGTAGTATAGGGGCCTAACAGATGCAAAGAAAATTTCATGGATTTCTGTGTACAGGCAGCAGTCTAGCCACTTTTCTTTTGATAGTTGTGGATTCCTATTCTCCTACGCCGCGAACTCGTGAATTCTCTTGTCCAACCAACCTTCAATTTCTTTCTTAGTTTGATTCCAGTGATACGACATCAAACATCTCTATGCAAATTTCGGTCCTGACAACGGAACCATTTGTTGGCTTGTTGGGCCCTGACCCAGGTTCAAAGTTAACTAGCCAAACAAATCCCTGTACTACTAGCCCTTTCGGAACTAGGTTTCCGCACCCTTGAGATATCTGAGGGGGTGATTTAGTCCAACTGTGAATACCTTCACGCAAGTTACTTCGCACACTTCTCTAACCTATGGAACCTTCATGCCCTATTATATTCGCCTTCGTGCAACCTTAACTAGGGTTGTGGGGCTTTCACGCTACTGGAGCAGCATCCATACTATTTCCCCAGTCACACCGTGGATCTTACTTATCTTCTTATAATAGTTAGTTATCTTCGCATAAAAAGATACCTTATATTATACTCACTTACTCAGCACATTTATATAAGTTCACGCAGTAAATAAACAGTAAACTTGCAATTCATACACAATATACTTCAATGCATAAAACAGGAAAAGATACACAGAAATATGGTAAAACTTCTCTTTATTAATTATTCTAACAGTTACAGACTCAACCTGCCCTGCGCACTCAGCTGTAGGGGTCCACGCACTCAGCTGCGGACTACTAGGCCTCTATGCACTAAGTTGCAGAGCCTTCTTCTACTCTAGGACCCAAAAGACACAACTCTACACTTCGACTTATTGCTTCATCGATTTCTTTTTTCCTTAGATCATGTTTTACACTTACAGCATCACTCTATTTATACAATCCCATGGCCCGCGGACCATGGGTAGATTTCTCAAACCGACACTACATTTACAAAAGTAAGGGCAAACAACTCTATGACTCTATTACAACTTCGTGCTCCACGCCCGCAATTCACAGAGTCTTTACAATGGGATTAGTCAAAACTTCGGCTTTAAGCCCCAAAACTTTCCTTGGGGGGGATCCCACGCCCAACAACCAACTCCCACTATTTGTAGGCACCAACCCCTGATCTTTATAAGCACTAACCTAAAGGAGACTCCAATCCCTTGATCTTCAAGCACCCACTTTCTTTAGCAACTCAGTTCCCCTTTTCACACATTTTAAAACTTAGATATATGACTCTTTAATTAAAATATCACACTGACACCAATATTTATACTAAGATCTACTTCCTTTTAAGATATTTTTCTAATTAATTTCACAACAATTCAGGTCTACAATATTTATTCATACATCAGCTTTAATTCTCAACTAATCTTCCCTCTTAGCCTCTTCTCAACACTCATTTTCATGAATAGTATTATATCAACACCATTGGCACTCAACCTTTTCATATACATGTTTCGTTTTCTACACAATAGCTTGAAAACCTGTCAAAGCTCCACCTACACACTTGGCACTCTACACATTTCCTTCTCTCACTACCATGCATTTAATTTGGTGCTTAGATCTATTATTTTTTAGCAAGATAGGCTCCACTATTTTGTGCCTCGACCACAGTTACACACACCATGATTTGCATGGAAACTCACACACATTCACATCAATTGGGTTTCTATTTATACACACTAGAATTAGACTCTTTGGCAAAATTCATAAATCTTTATAATGGATTTGGCTGCCTAAGACCATGAATTTTGGCTTTATCACTCGGGCCTTATTTCTCACCAAGGCACATGACCCGGGCATTGCAACCATGGGCTTATCGCTTGTTGCCATCGATTAATTATATATATGATTAATAAAGTTAGGGTATTTAATAATTTAAATAATATTTCTTTCCAAAATGTTGACCCTTTTACCCTTGACTATCTCCTCTGACAATTTAACATTTATATGTTGTAATCCCATTTCATTCCATCATGATTTATTTGTATAATTTTTTCATTATTAATATTCCCTCACATCTTATTATTAATTATGTCTTTGATATAGATTAATATACATTTTAATTCTAATGTTGTGTCGCCCCCCCTTTTTGAATTTTTGACCATTAAAAATAATTTTAGTTTAGCAAGTTTAATTTACTCATTTTTTATCCTTTAATTCATATTTCTTTCCAAAGGTTGACCTCTTGACTTTTGACTAACTCCAATCATATTCTATATATTGTAACCCTATTTCCTTCCAATTTGATTTATTTATTTCTATAATGTGACCTTAAATCTTATAATTAACTAATTATGCCTATGATATAATTAATAAAATAATTATACCTTTAATTCTAATGTTTGTCCACCCCTTTTTTGAATTTTGACCAATTAAAAAAGAAAAAAGTTTAATTTATTCTTTTTAAACCTTTTATTTATTTATATTTATGTTTCAAATATTTTAATTCAACCTAAAAAAATGAATTATAATTTAAATTTCAATTTTAAATCAATAATTATCAATGTAAACATTGAAATGGGAACTATAAACTCAAAACAAGAACTTTAGCCAAAACCCACCAAAAAACATAAAAAATAACCTAAAGATGAAAAATGTTGATGTTGGAATATTGGAATGCTGGAAAACCTTTAAATTTTGACAAATTTTCAACTATGACATTATTGAAAAAAATTATGACTAAAAAACCTTTAGAAATGAACATGAATGAAAGAGTCATTAAACCAAGAGTAATTTCTTTTTTAAATGCTAAAACCATGACGACTTTAAAATCTTAGCTAAGACAACTTGACACATTGCAACAAAAGTTTAAAAGTCAACCATCAAATTCACACACAGTGTAGGCAAACTTGACCCATTGTAATGAAAACTTAAATATCAACCATGAAATTGACACATTGTGAGGGCAGACTCGATCCTTTATAACAAAAACTTTAAAATCAACAATCAAATTGACACATAACGAGATCGAGTTGCTAGTCAAGGATCAACACGGACCCTGTAGGAAAAATAAAACAAACCAAAATAATAAATAAATATATAAATTAATTAAAAATAAAAATACCAAGAAAACAAAATTAAAAACATTGAAAAAATAAAAAAAAAACAAAAACACAAAAAAGTTAAAAATAATAATAATAAGTAAATAAAAGAGTATATGTTAAAACATTGCTTGGCCTCCTTTCAATCTTTATAGCTTCCCTAAACTTACGGTGATGGAAATGATCTATCTTAGCAATGACTCAGGCGTCTTCAATGCATATGTGGTGTTTTGTCTTTTCCACATGTTTTGATAATGCTGAGAAGCAAGTCCTTCCATGTTTGATGTCTACCACATGTTCCTGAATCTTTTGATTTATTGAGCAGCCAGTTTCACCAACATAGGGTGTTCCACATGAACAAGTGATTACATAAACACCTTTCATATTCTTAGGGTCCACTAGGTCTTTTACAGATCTTAAGGAACTTTGAATCGTGTTAAGGGGCCTAAAGGTTGAGGGAACCTTGTGTTTTCTTAGGATCCTTGGCAGTCTTGTCAGTGGTCCCTTGTATAAAAGTAAGGTGTACCCCAGGAGACTAATCATTGGGTTTTTTTTAATCTTGGAACCCTTTCTAGCCTTAAGGAAAGCCCTAGGACGTTGGAGCTTATTATAGCCATTATTCTTGAAAACCTTGAGGAGATGGGTTTTCTCATCTTCAATATGACTTTCATCATAAACTCTAAACGCATGAGTGGCTAACGTGTTAAGAACACTCAACTTTTGAGCAGGGAAATGATGGGACTTAGCATGAAGCTACTGCTCCGTGTTAGTTTTCTTCCGAAAAACCTGGTGTGAGAATAATCCATCATCCTTGTTTGAAATAAGGACATCAAGAAAAGGAATGATATCATTGATTTCACATTCCATAGTAAACTTTATGGAGCTAATCTTTTTATTAAGATGGTTTAGAAAGAGATCCAACTTATCCTGACCATGAGGTAAGATGATGCAGGTGTCATCCAAAAATATCTTGCAAAGCTTTGGTTTGTATTGCATTGAGGACAAAGCTTTGCACCCAAAGTCCTCCATCAACAAATTAGCTACAACAAGGGAAAGGGGTAAGCCCATGGAAACATCACATGTTTATTCATAGAATTACCCTTTAAAGCTAAATAAAGTAGAGGTAAGACAAATCTCAACCAATTTAGCAGTGTCATGATAGGTGATACGGTTGATGACCTCAATGGCCTCATTGATGGGGATATTAGTGTAAAGGGAGACTGCATTGAGACTCACAATAAAATCCCCAGGCTCAAACCTTATACCCTTTAAATCATTGACAAATGATGAAGAGTCTTTGATAAAGGACTCTGTAAGGCCAACAAGGGGCATTGCTTTTAGGCTAAATATTTTGCCAAAAGATATATTGGACCTCCTATAGTGTTGACGATGGGTCTTAGGGGAGCCCCCTCCTTATGCATCTTGGTAAGACCATAGATCTCGGGATTGATAGGGTTACTCTTGATGATTCTATGGCTCAAGGAGCTAACAATGCTATTGGATTTTATCGATAGAGCCATTTTTTTATAGATCTTTTTTAAGGGATTCTTATTGAGTTTTGCGCAGTTTCCGCCGTTGCAAATGTTGTCCAACATTTTTCTTTGGTAATCTTCCTTATCTAAGATAACCATATGTCCACCCTTGTCTTTTTCGAGAATAACAATGTCCTTTCTATTGTTCAAAGATTTGAGGGCATCGAACTCAATCTTGCTAATGTTTCTCTTAGGGGGATTTTCCTTTCTAAGGACAACTACACAGTCTTGTATGGTGATATCCTTAGTGTTGTTTAGTAAACCCCTAATCCCAAATTCAATGTCACAAATAATCTCATCAACAAGAATTTTTGTAGGAGAAAGGAAAAATTTAATCCTTTCTCCAGAAGATTGAAGGCAGAAGGGTCAAAAGAGACACTAGAAAGATTAACCACCCTATTATTACAATAAGAAGGTTAAAACTTATTATCATTATTATTTCTACTATTAGTATTATATTATTATTTTATTATTATTATAAATACATTATTATTATTATTATTATTATTATTATCATCATCATCATCAACATCAACTTTATTATTATTGTTATTATCACGCCAAGGAGGGCAAGTAGAGGATTTCTTAACAATGTCAGTAGATACGCTGGAGTGAAAAGGGCTCTGAGGAATGGTAACAACAATGGAATCCAGGTGAGGATGAGAGGGAAAGGCTAAGGAAAGATCCCCAGAACATGAAGGTCTCAAGCAAGAAACTTCCTCAAAGATAGCCATGTTGGAGAAATCTGTTTGCCCAGGATGAAAAAAGGAGAGAGGAGGTACAAGAAGCAGAGCCATGGAATACGTAGCATCTCTGCAACCATCATCAAATCCTAAAATATTACTATGTCTCAGTTGACATATAAAATTTTAAACCACGTTTTCATTCATTGGGGAAGACCTAGATCTAACTTCTGGAAGAGCGCATTGTTGATCCATGAACGAAGCACAGATATTTGACTGTCATCAACTCTGATAAAGGAAGAATAATCTGACAAATCACAAAGACTCCCAAGAGAAGAGGATCTTTCTGCAAGCTTGAGAAACTTTCTGGATTGCTTATTCTTCCAAATTTCTTCAAGGCAAAGAGACTTTAAATATGAACAAGCTTTGACCCTCACTAAAAGAGCTACAAACATCACATGAGGAAGCTCTAGGTGTAAAGAGAAAAACTTTCAGGAAAGCAAATCGAGACCTTTTCTAACCCTATAAATCTCATACCAAACCAGGGCTAAACTCACATTCAAAAATACACGATAGTTTCTAGAATTATTAAGCCGATGTTTAATATGAGAAAATGAAGGAACGATAGATGAATCTCTACATCATTTAAGGAATGACAAATATGACTTCATCTTGGAAACCCGCAAGCATTCCCTTTCAAATTGATGAAAATTTATCACATTAGCCCTTTTAAAAAAATAAAAAATTGGAGGCCCTGCCTACCCAGGGCTTGGCAAGTCGATTCTCAGAATTGACCGACCAAGCCCAAGGCCGTCCAGCCTAGCAGCCCAGTGGCCCTAGGCTTAGTTGGATGATTCTTGGAATCAACCAGCCAATCCCAGGGCCACTGGGATAGATGGTCGTCGAGTTGAACCCAATTACCATGACCAACTAGCCTAATGACCCAACAACCTTGGGCCTGGCTGGATGATTTCGAGAATCGACCAGCCAGACCTAGGGCCATTGGGTGGCCCAAGGCTTGGAAGGTTGATTTCGAGAATCAGCCTGCCAAGACTTGGGTCATTGGGCTAGATGGGCGGGGCCTTAATTTTTATGTTTTAAATTGTTTATTTATTATATATATTTTTTAATTGTTTTTTTAGTTCTATTTTTATTAAAATGTTTTTTTTAAGTGTTTAAGATTAATTTTATGTTTTTAATTTCTTTTTGTTTGTTTTTAATAGTTAAAATCTGCTTCTTATTTTTTTTGTTAGTTTTTTTGGATTAATCTTCTAAAAAAAAATTATTATGTTTGTTTCTAATTTTTTTTAATTTGTTGGGTTTTTTAACAAGATTAATTTTGTATTTTTTTTTACAATTTTTACATTTTTTGTCTTTTATATATATATATATATATATATATATATATATAATATATATAATATATTATATATAATATATATTATATATTATATATATATATATATATATATTATATATATATATATATATATAATAATGTTATTATTATTAATTTTTTGCAAAAAATTAAAAATTCCATTATAAAAAATCATTGCAAAGAAAAACAAAAAAAAACATGTTTGGAAAACCCTTAAAAAACTAACATCCTAGGACGAAAAACAAGAGAAATAAGACAACTTGAAAAATTGTTAAATAATAAACATTTAAAAAAAAATTGTGCATACATAGGACATAAGAAAATTTAGAGTGTCGAAAATGTTTTTAGAAAAACATTGATGCTTTTTGAAATCCACATGAAAATCACCAACATTTAAAAAAAATATCCACACTTAATACATTAGAAATTTTAAAGTGTCAAAAATAAGCCCTCTAAAAAAAGGGGTTGATGTTGCATCAACACTTTTCAAAATCAACTTGAAAATCACTAACATAAAAATAAAAAAATTAAAAAAAAATGTTCATATTTGATACATAAGAAAATTCAAATTGTCAAAAATATGCTAAGAACAAAAAGTGTATTCTGAATCAACACTTTTCAAAATCAGATGATTTTTTATTACCTCAAAAAAACAAGTACTTGTTATAGTTCTCGTTTCAAAGTTTACATTGTTAATTTCTCTCTCTATAGTTTTAATCAAAATTATCATTTATGTAACGGTCCTTTAATCTTACTATCTCTAATGGCTAATTTTCCCCCACATTCTCTATATATTCTAGTCATGCACTCTTCTTATCATCAATATGATTCCTGCCATTGAAGATGGGTGAAGTGTCCACCTGAAACATAAGGCTCTTCGAAAAATACACAAAACATTCTAGAAGCTCTCATCAACAAATCAACCATTTTTAATGCTTGAGCTCTAGGGTTCAAAGTTGAGGTTTCAGTGGCCAATAGGCCCTTAGGCACTTATCTGTCAAAATCCATGTCACCATGAGCTATAACCATGGGCTTAAACAGTGCTCACTGCTTGTCATCCCACTATTCGCTTAATGGTTATGACTTACAACACCCCCAAATGGGTGGTCTAATAGACGAGTGTGCCACTTAATGTTCTTTCAATTATTGTAGATGAGTTATTATTTGTTGGCATGTTGCTTCTCGGCTAAACTCATTGTGGTGTGCAAATTCCTCTAACTTGGAGGTTCGTCATATGGACAAATCATTTGATGATGTCATTTCCATTTGCTACACCTAATGGCATTCTTTTATCTCCCGACCACCACATGTCAGCCAATTTCATTCACTATTGTTTTGAAGTTTTAATGGCCTAGTGCCCTGGTAACCTAATGAGGGACCCATATGCCACATCACTTTACAAATCATGCCTGACACATCAATTTCTATTCCCAATAAGAGCTTTCCACATGTCCTCTTATACACATGTTCCTACCATGTGTCACTTGCCAATTGTACATTTAGCCACCCAAAAGTGTCGAATTCATCTTCCATGTGTCACCTCCTCAAGCCACCATTTCATCAAATTTCCACATGGTGTCCACATCATCCACATCACTTGACATCCATGACATCTAGGGTCCACCTATGTTGCCCAACCGCCCGTTTAGGAAACCACTAGTATCATTGTAGGCAACCTTCCTGGTATTAATATGGAAAATAGGTCAATCCTGCAACCAATCACAATATGCCACCTAACTGACAGTAAACCATGATCATTTCCACCACGGGAGGTACAACCCTGTTAAATTTTGAACAAAATTGGGTCTGCTCCTGTCATAGATATTCCTTGCTAACAAATCTAATAGTGTGGCCTTTATGGCAGCGACTCCTAATTTGATGAGGGTGCTTTGATCTAGTGAGGGGCTTGTTGTAAGTTTTCTTTACCTATGTAACTTTCTTCTAAAATTATATATATATATCTTTCACTTTGTAATAAAGTTATCATATATTATAAATGTCAGTTTTCATTTAAATTATGAGTAAATAATATTTTTTTGGTTTTATTTTTCACAAATAAAATATTTGACTATCGTCATCATGCTTTATTCTTCATGCATGTTTTAATGGAGCCAATTTTCCCCACCACAATCAATGGTTAACAATGGGTCATGGGACCCCCCTGCACTCCCGATGTTTAATGGGGGGGGTATGCAATCCTTGGTTTTTGAAACCGTCGAAAGCTATGGATCAAGAACTTATCCATTGTACAACCCCCCCCCCCTCTCCATAAACCACTTACCACTAACAACCCTCCCTCCCCCCACAAACCATTCTCTCACCTATTCGTTACTCCAGTTAACTTATCCCTCTACTATCCTTTCTCCTAACTAGCCACCAAAGTAGTTATGACTATTTCCTTTGCTATCTACATCACATATCCACCAACTCACTTAGTTAACTCCCGCCAATGTTTAAAAAATCAATTAAACATTTTGATCATTAATTTCCAATGGATATCTCATCCCTTGCTAAAACCAAATTTGACTTGCATTTGCTAGGTCTGTTCACTTAAGGTTACAATGTTGTAGGGCACACATAAAGTTTTCATATTCACATAGTTGTTTTTTCAATGACTGCATGATTCTCAGGTATCAAAATCTTCTCATTTTCTGTTTAATATTAAAATGAGTTCTTCTAAAGGAAAAAATAAGTTGCAAATTGAAAACCCTATGCTTCATCCAATCCCAAATTTAGATGAATTTCCATAAGTAGATGTTGATTTCAAAATTGTAGAAACAAAATGTGAATTTGAATTATACTAATTACAAAATTGGGCTTTCCAGAAATTTGAAGACATCAGTGATGAGTTTAGTTTTTGGGAGTCCTTATTGCCTTAGTTTGTTTTTCCTCCGACCCACCATTTTCCAAAGTTTGTTTTCTAGTGTGAAAGATGGTATTTACAGAGTCAGAGAGAAATGGTAGCCATAAATGGTGAAACCCTATTCTATATAACTCCAAAGTCAATTTTCCAAGATCTGGAGATTAATCCTCCAAGATTTCTTCATATTTTTTCAATTGTTTCATTAATGGAAATCTATCAGAAACTTACCTTTCAACAAAGAGTCAACATTTTTGAATCGTTTTTTCTAGAAGGTTCTGAATTGCCTTGTCATAATCCACTTGACTCCTCAACTACATTTCCAAAAATGTCCAAATAAATAATTTCTATGGTTTGTTTTCTTATAGGGTATTAAAGTGATCAATGGGTTGATGAGGTCATCCTAGGGTTCCTGTCTATATTTTCATCTGGGAAAAAGCCTTCTATCATTTTCAATTTTGGCGAGTTCATTTCAAATATCATTCATGAGAAATTCTTGAAGTTCAATGTAGAGAGGGACTTTAAACATCAATCCTATATTAATGTATTTTTTCTTATATCACCAGTCTGAGAGATTTAAGATGACACTACGGAAATTAAATTCACAAGGAATACTACAATCTGTTATTCATTGTACCTCACTAGTCAAAAAGAATTCAGAAGATTATGATTTTGTAGATCATAATCTACAAAATCGTAATCCACTTATTTCTTAACTGTCTTTGGAATTTGTTCTTCCCAGTTCAAAGATTGAACTTCATCTCCTGTAGCTCTATCTCTATCTCCTTGTATGGATACAAATTTTCAACATTGAATATAGGTGATATCCCAATCCCTTCTGGAAATTCAATTTCATAAGCATTACTTGAAAACTTTATTTTAACTCTACATGGTCCTATCTTTTTCATTTTCAGTTTATTGTAAGTCTTAGCAAGAAATCTTTCTTTTCTCAAATACACCATCACTAAATCTCCCACTCGGAATTCTTGCTCTCTTCTTTCCATATCTACCCTTTGTTTGTATTTGCCACTACTTTCCTGCAATTTGCCTTGGACATCTTCTTGTAGTCTCTACATCTGTTCTACAAACTCTTCAGCTTTTGCACTTCTTGTCTCCTATTTACCCAAATTTCTGAGCTCATACACACCTCTTAGATTCATCCCAAAAACAATCTAATATGGACTCATTCCAGTACTTTGGTTTGGAGTATCATTATAAGCAAACTCAGCCTGAGCTAGTGCTAAATCCCACTGCTTAGGATTTTGATACACTAAACTTCTCAATATGTTTCCCAAGCTCCTGTTTAATACCTCGGTTTGTCCATATGTTTGAGGATGGTATGCTGAACTGAAACTAGGGTTAGCTCCCAATTTCTTCCAAAGATTTCTCCATAAATGCCCTAGAAACTTTGTATCTCGATCAGATACAATACTTATAGGTAATCCATGTAATCGTACAATTTCTGAAAAGAATAGATTAGCTATATGTGTTGCATCACTAGTCTTCTTACAAGCAATGAAATGTGCCATCTTGGAAAATCTATCTACTACAACATAAATGGAATCATTCCCTCTCTAGGTTTTTGGTAATCCCAAAATAAAATCCATGCTAACTGCATCCCATGGTCGGTCTGGTATTGGCAATGGCTGGTACAATATTGTATTTTGGCTCCTTCCTTTAGCATGGTAACATATCCTGCACTTCTCAACAAATTTCTTAACATCAGTCTGCATTTTTGGCCAATAATAAAAAGCATTCACCTAAGAAAAGGTTTTATCTTGTACAAAGTGACCAGATAATCCTCCATTATGTTTCTCCTTTATTATATTTTCCCTCATAGAACATTTGGGAATACACAACTTGTTTCTTTTAAACAATAAACCTCCTTGAATGAGATATTCCATCCACTGACTTCTATTATGAACTATGGGATTCTGAACCATTGTATAGATATCTTTGAAATCTGCATCATCTTTGTACATTTCAATAATTTCCTCAAATCCTACAACACCCACTTTGAATTCTTGCACAATAAAACTTACCCTGCTCAATGCATCAACGACTTTCTTTGACTTACCACTCTTGTGTTTTATCACAAAAGTAAAGCTTTGCAAAAATTCTACCCACTTGGCATGTTTCTGGTTCAACTTTGGCTGGTTATTGATTAACTGTAAGGCATGATTGTCTAAATACAATATGAATTCCTTTGGCAACAAATAATGTCTCCATTTCTTCAAGGCTTGTACAATAGCGTAAAACTCTTTATCGTAAGAAGAATATTTATTCTTTGCTTCATTCAATTTCTCACTGAAGTACACTTTTGGTATTTGTTCCTGACTCAGAACTGCACCAACTGCAACTCCACTAGCATCTGTTTCAACTTGAAATACTTTTCCAAAATTAGGCAAAGCTAAAATTGGTTCCTCTATGGTTTTCCTCTTCAGCAATTTAAAATTTCTGTCTACTGCTTCTGTCCACTTGAATGGTTGATTGATATCCTTAATTGTTTCAAGAATTGGTGCACAAATATGACTAAATCCTTTGATAAACTTTCTATAAAAACTTGCAAGACCATGGAAGCTCCTTACCTCAAATATATTTCTGGGGATAGGCCAGTTCCAAATTACTTGGACTTTCTTTGGATCCATTTTCAATCCTTCTTTAGAAACTACAAATCCCAAGTAAATTAATTCTTCCTTCATGAAACTACATTTCTTTAGATTTATCAGTAGTTTCTCTTTTTGCAAAGGTCTTAAAACCAATTTAAGATTTTGTAGATGTTCTTCCTTACTTTTACTAAAAACTAGAATATCGTCAAGATAAACAATAACAAACTTGCCTGCATATTCCTTCAAGACTTCATTCAGTATTAGTGAGTCCAAAAGGCATCACTAACCACTCATACAACCCACTATTTGTTTTAAATGTAGTCTTCCATTCATTGCCTTCTCAAATTCTTATTTGATGATATCCACTCTTCAAATATATTTTAGTAAAATATTTTGATCCACTCAAGCAATCCATTAAATCATCCATGCGTGGTAAAGGAAATTTATGGCTCTGGAATCTGTGCACATATGCCATTCTCCTCCTTTCTTTGGACTGAGTACTATTGGTACAACACATGAACTAAGACTTTTTCTAATTAGCCCCTTATCCATCAGCTCCTACACTTGTGTTCCAACTTCTGCGTTCTCTTGAGGAGTTAATCTATACGCTGCTTTATTTGGTAAACTTGCTTCTAGTATTAGATCAATATGGTGACTAATACTCCTGATTGGTGGCAACGCATTTGGAAACTCATCCATAGTAATATCAGCGAAATCATCTAATAGAATTTTAACCCCTTCAGGCAAATCATCCAAGTTTGTGGAAGTTAAACTTACCTTTGGTCTTCCCACAATAGCAAAATGCAACTCCTCATTTTTCACTACCTCTTGTAGTAGTTCCTTTCCGCTTATCAACATAATACTACTTCTAGGTGTTCCTTTTTCAGTGTTGTCCTTCAATGGCAACAATGTATGTTTAGTTCCATCCTTCCCCAGAGTATAAGTGTTTCTCCTCCCATCATGAATAGATTTCTGATCAAATTGCCATGGTCTTCCCAGTAATACATGGCATACATCCATGGGCATTAGATCATATAATATCACATATTTATACATACCAATTTGTATCTCAACCTTGCATTTTTCTGCCACAATAATCTGATGTCCCTTCTGTAACCATGACACTCTGTAATGAGTAGGGTGTATTGTCTTTGCTAGTCCGATCTTGTCCACCATCTCTGCAGAAACAAGGTTGTCAGTGCTTCCACTGTCAATTATTACTTTACAACACTTACCTTTTGATTTACAAGTAGTTCTAAATAAATTCTTCCTCTGCGCTAGTTCTTCAATATCCTTCTCTATCTTAAGCAAAGTCCTTCTCAATAACAGGGATTCTCCTACTTTAGAGGATTTTTCCTTTTCCATAAGTTGAGTTGGTTCTAGCTTTTCCTTAGCCACATTCGCATTCCTCTAACTTGTCGGTTTATTATGAGGACAGTCCCATGACACATGTCCCCATTCTCCACATGTATAACACCAAATATCTCTTCCTCGACCTCTTCCTCTGGGTGAAAATCTTCCTCTGGGTGAAAATCTTCCTCTGTTAAATTCTCCCCTCTATGGTGGCCTGCTACTTGAGCTTCTTACTTCATGATGACGTTGTTGTCCCCTCGGTTTGGTAGTTCCTCTACCTCTTACTGAGCTTCTTCCTCTATTCCTATGATTCTGTTTTCTCAATATCTTCTCTTCTACCTTCAAACCTACTTGATAGGCATCTTCAATAGTCTTCAGACTTAACAAGCTGATCTCATCCTGGATGTCATACCTTAAGCCATTGATATATCTAGATACCTTCTCCATGTCATCTTCTACATGTCCTACTCTAATACTCAATCTATAAAACTCTTCTGTGTATTCCTTAACAGACATTCCTTTTTTCCTTAAATTTTGCAATTGTTTAAAAAGATTTAACTGATAATCTTTATGCATAAATTTGGCTTTCATTTTACTCACCATTTTGTCCCATTGCTTGATCTTGGACTTTCCTTTTCTCGTTCTATATGTTTGTAATTCATCCCACCAAATAGCTACATGACCCTTCAATCTGGTAACAGCAAATTTCACCTTCTTTTTGTCGTCAGCTTCCTCTTCATAGTCAAAATAATTTTCCAATGAATTAATCCAATACATTAGCTCTTCTACATTGAGACTCCCTTCATAGGTAGGAATTTCTATCTTTGGTTTTCCTCCCACTTTCGCCAACATCTAGATAACTCTTGCAGTTTCATTTTCCTCCTCTTCTTCTTCCTCAGAAGATTCTTCTTTAGTACTGTCAGCTCCTTCATCAGGTGTTCTTCTCTAAGCAGTCTCAATTGTTTCCATTCTCATATGTAGACTCCGGATCTCTTCCAGTGGAACTGCATTTGCTTTAGGTCTTTCTCAACCAATGCCAGCTCCTCTCTTTAGCAGCATTTTTCTGCAATCAACCTTAACTTTTGCTCTGATACAACAAATGACGCAGGTAGAAACAGTAGCTTAATAAACCCAATAATCATCCCGATGTTCACCCTTTTTACACAATTCTACCTTTTTCCTTTAGAACCAGAATGCATTTGGAACAAGGCCAAAACAATGCATTTGTGCTTTATAAACATAAATAATCATGATTCACCGGAGATCACGATCTAACTGAACCGATGGTCCACATTAAATCGCATCATCGCAAGTTGCAAGGGTCTTGATCTGGAGCTTCCCTTTGTTAAATTCTCGAGGTGATTTATCATGTCGATCGCTTATCGGCAATCGTTGCTTTCCCAGCTTAAGGTCTTATCACCCCCACTCAAATGTTCCGATGCGATATGTTGGCAGTGGCATGTCATAATGTTTCAAGGGTGGGGCCTTTACCATACGCCACTCCGATATTGCGATGCGATATTTTGGGAATCGCTAATCGCAACTCATGAAGACTTGGGATCTGCCTTCCTCTTAAACAAACTTGCGATGCGATAGGTAATGGTCTACAGACCCGACAAGTTACAAAATTTCCATGTATAACATTTCAAATCCAGATTTCAGATCCACTAAGTGTTTTGCACTAATTCTTAGTGTAACTTGGATTTTTGCCTGCAGGACCAAAACCATGTCAAATAACTTTGTCGATCCGATATCGGTGATCCAACAGCTGGGATTTAAAGTGGCATCAACCAATGTTATTTATATAAAAGGCCTTTGTCTTCTATTAATCTAACGATTTATACCGTGAAACATAAACAAGCAAAGGGATAATCAACTCTGCCCCAAATACAAAGAATGAAAGCAAAATGGGAATTTCTATAGGCTAGATGTATGATCACACATGGCATCAATTCATCAACATAAAAGAGTTACAGAATCTTGGACTTAGCCCGATTACAACATATAAAAAGACCTTTGTTTGAACAGAATCTGAACACACTAATTCTTTCTCTCGCTCCTCTCAATCCTCTCTTCATTACATTTCTTCCCTTCTTTTTATCAATTGAATATCACTCTATTCTATTCCTAGCAACTCAATCCATACTTTTAATCAATCTAACAACAAATATCTAATTCCTAGCTCTACCACACACCTATGCTAACAACTTACCTTTGAACCTAAAATAAGACAATTTCTAACTATTACAATAATGAAATACAACTCATTTCTTGATAGATCCAACCCTCTCAGTAAAACTGAATTTTGACCAATCAGGTCAATGAAATTCAACTTGTTTAGCCACAACATGTGAACAAACTTTCACATTGCTGGCTAAGTCCAGATGCTCCTGCATCATATTGAGTTGAGAACAAATATTTGGATTCAAAGTCCTCCATGAGCAAATTAGCTACAACAAGGGAAAGGGGTGAGCCCATGGAAACACCACATGTTTATTCATAGAATTCCCCTCTAAAGCTAAATAAAGTAGAGGTAAGACAAATCTCAACCAATTTAGTAGTTTCATGATAGGTGATATGGTTGATTACCTAAATGGCCTCATTGATGGGGATATTAGTGTAAAGGGAGACCGTGTTGAGACTCACAATAAAATCCTCAGGCTCAAATCTTATACCCTTTAACTCATTGACAAATGATGAAGAGTCTTTGATAAAGGACTCTGTAAGGCCAACAAGGGGTTTTAGCTTTTGGGCTAAATATTTTGCCAAAAGATAGATTGGACCTCCTATAGTGTTGACAATGGGTCTCAGGGGAGCCCCCTCCTTATGGATCTTGGTAAGACCATAGATCCTGGGAGTGATAGGGTTACTCTTGATGATTTTATGGCTCAAGGAGCTAATAATGCTATTGGATTTTATAACTAGAGCCATTTTTTTAGAGATATTCTTTAAGGGATTCTTATTGAGTTTTTTGTAGCTTCCACTATTACAAAGGTTGTCCAACATTTTTCTTTGGTAATCTTCCTTATCTAAGATAACCATACCTCCACCCTTGTCTTCTTTGAGAATAACAATGTCCTTGCTATTGTTCAAAGATTTGAGGGCATCTAATTCAAGCTTGCTAATGTTTCTCTTAGGGGGCTTTTCCTTTCTAAGGACAACTACACAGCCTTGTATGATGATATCCTTAGTGTTGTCCAGTAAACCCCTAATCCCAAATTCGATGTCACAAATAATCTCATCAACATGAATTTTTGTAGGAGAAAGGGAAAAATTTAATCCTTTCTCTAGAAGATTAAAGACAGAAAGGTCAAAAGAGACGCTAGAAAGGTTAACCACCCTATTATTACAAGAAGAAGGTTAAAACTTATTATCATTATTATTACTACTATTAGTATTATTATTATTAACTAAATTATTATTAACAATGTAAACATTGAAATGGGAACTGATACTGTTACCCGTTTTGTAAATAGCAAAAAAGTGACCCGATTTTGAAAGGGGTGATGCAGAACACACATATCTTTTTTAGAGCATAGTTTTTGGCACTTTAAATTTTTTTATGTACATTACATTTTAGAATGGTAGTGATTTTCATGGTGATTTAAAAAAGTGGTAATTATGCATCTGGCCATTTTTTTTAAAAGACCTATTTTTTGACTTTAAATTTTCTAATGTATGAAATGTAATAATTATTTTCTAAATTTAATAATTTTTGAAGTGGTCTTCTTCTTCATATTCTCTTGTTTTTATTTTTTATTTATTTATTTATTTATTTTTGTAGTGAGGGTTTTATTGTTTTGCATATTTAAAGAAGAAGGTCGATATTTTGAATTTTCGATATTCTACATATTTATACATAGTTAATTAATATTTCAAACCAAATGAAATAATTGTCTCTAAAAAACAATAATTTTTAACAATTGACAAAAAAATAACCATTTTTAACATAAATATAACTAAAAAACTACATGTTTTGATAATTTTTGTAATTTTTTGCTAGAGATGACATGTCAAAATCACAATTCTTATAGGAAAATTTTAACCAAAAATGGTTAAATAATAGTGTTTTTTTTTATGAATTTCATGTCAAAAAATAATAATAATCACTGTTTTTTTCAAAAAATAATGATTAACATAAAAATGAATGCGAAAATCACATAATACAAATATTGAACACATAACAACCTTAATTGAGTGCTTATTATTCTCATAAAATGTCAAAGTCAAAACATTACAAGTATAACTAATTAATAGTTTCCAAAAATGAGCTTGATTTCCAAGCATAACTTAAATTTAATCAACAATGTCACGTAATCCAAACTCTTTGTCCTCTAGAGTTTCATCATTGTTTTCTTCCACAATATTTTCTGCTTCATTTTACTCATTTTCCTCCTTCAATGGATCTTTGATGTCTGCTAGTCTCCCAATGTGTTCCTTTCCAATCATTCCATGTAATGGTGGTTGGGGTTCCTTTGCCATTTTTGCCACCCGTGGTTCACTAAAGTCCCATTTCTTCAACCCAACTTCTTTCTTTGCATCTAGAAGAAATTGAAGAGCATTAATTCTTTGCTAAATAAAATTGCACTGTATTGGATCTTTTTCAATGACAATGCAATTTCTTCCTTTTTGAAGGCAACATGCTAGTGTTGTACCTAATTATCAAGCACAAAAGAAATAATGAAGTAAATTAGTACAATTACATATAAATCAATAAATAACATATTGAAATTCAATTCCATATAATAAAACTTACTTGAGCCAGAAAATAAATCCAAAACCCAATCTCCTTCATTTGATTGTCGCAAATACATGGCTAAATTGAGCTCCTAAATAACATTGGGTTACATTGTTTAAGTGCTCAAACGACTCAATCGTGTGCTTAAAAAGGGATCAATCGAGCAATCAATTTTTCCACCCAGACATGCCATCTCTTGCCAAAAAGTGTAACCCAGTTCAATGCTTTCACCCTTATAGATTATGAATTTCTAACAATCTATATCCTAATAATTATTATTATCCAATTTTAAGGTCATAGCCAAGCCAGACACCAAATTGGTGTATGAGACCCCCTTGTTTGTGGGACAAGAGACCCACCTACACACAATGATTTGATTATTATGTCTACGAAGGCATACCTACTCTAACCCCTTCCAGTTTTTGAACCTGTGACCTCTTAGGAGGAAACACATGCTCTTAACCATTAGGCCTATTCATGCTCTAAGAAAGTGGACTTGATTAGCTAAAGATAGTAATCTAGAAACTCACAATTATAACTCACGATCACAATATATAACACACATGTAACACACCTGTAAGATTACAAATTATGATAATATGTTTAAGAATACAAGCATAACTATTTCCTTTTATGCATCTCCAATGGGAATGTAATTATGAACTAGAACATTCATGCATGTTTTTTTTCCATTAAGACATTCATGCAAGTTAGTAAATTGGCGACAACAAAAAAGTTGGATAAAGGACTTTGGTTAACTATTATGTAGTCAAAGAAATCATTTTTGGTTAAATCGTGATCATTCATTATTTAAAATATAATCTTTAACTATATATAGATTCAACATTTAAAAAAATCCTTAAAACTTTTAAACTAAAAATTCACAATTGAAATTTGGATTTTAACAAATTCCTACCAACTTATAAATAAATTCAACCAACAAAATATACTTAAAAAACTCTAAACCATATAACACTAACACAACACATGAGATAACATGGATACAAGTTGCTGCAATGATAGATTTCCATAAATGAATTACCAAATCCTATATACTGACCTGCCAAGAGTACAACCCCCACCAACATCAACACCTGGCTAGCCTGCGGCTCCAAATCCAAAGCGGTTGTCAGCACCTATATGGAGATGCATGATAAATTTTTTTTTTAATTTTAAATTTTTAATATTCAAATGTTGGTTTCAGAAATATCGCTTGCTTCTGCATAACCTTTTCATACATATTTCTATGAAGAACAAGGACCTCATTAGTTTATTAAAATTGTGTATTTTTTAAGATGGATGTAATGAAGTAAAGTAAAGAATAACCATGAGATTTATTTATTCTTTGTGAGGTTTAATTTTGTTAGAGTATTAAAGATAATTGTTTGTTTAAGAACTAATTAAACAAAATATATAGCATAATTGCTATAACAGTATCACACATTCTATCATTCTCGAATCCGATCAGTTTGAGATGTGCGTCCCACATAATAAGGTGTAGTCGCAGTATGCAGAGAAAATTAATTCTATATTATATGTGGGAGGAGTTGTGAGCAGCCATAGTTGTCATCAACCACCATCACGAGCGTGCCATCAAAGAGATCGCAACTCTTGCCGTCACTACAGCCGCATGTTTTTAATCTTTCGATCAAATTTCTATGTTGTTGTGATCTAGCATACAAAAAACACAAAGAAAGAAGTGAAAGCAAATTCAACATTACAGACACAAGAAAAAAGTGAAAGAAAAGTTGGCATTAGAGAAAGCATGAAAATAGTTATTTTGGAAAGACAAGTCAACCTTCTTGAAATGCACTTCGAAGGAGTAAAAAATATTGTCCATCATGTGGGCAAAGTATAAATAAAGATTTTTAGTTGGGTAATTCCATCTGTAGAATTTGAAGTAAGAGGGCGATTCTGAGAATCGCCCTCAACCCACCACCATGATCACCAGAGGTGACGAGGCAAGGGCGATTCTCAGAATTTCCCTATTACTTCAAATTCGACAGATAGAAACACAATGAATAAAATACTAAAATGTACCTCCTTTTCTATCATGTGGCACCAACTATGGCTGATTTACGGGAATTTCGGAAAGCCAATCAATTTCGAAGGACATTACCTCTTTTTTCTTACTAATATGATGACAGAATCCAAGAGGTGGCAGGGCGAGGGCGATTCTCAAAATCGCCCTATTACTTCAAATTCGACAGATGGAATTAATAATTATTACTTCAAATTATAATAACTTAAAAGAAATAAACTCCAATTTTTTAAATTGTTGTATAATTGAAATAAAGTAGAGTTATAATGAGTAAATTTTAGTTATATATTACATGTAAATTAATATTTCATTTTTGACCTATTGCTTTCACCTTGCCAATTACGTGGATCGGATCAAAGTTTCCACTATTTGTAAAAAGGGAAAAATGTATGGGCGTGACTGTTGAAATCTCGGAATGTGCAGTGCAGTTCAAATATGGTGTCCAATTAAAAGACTTAACTAAAAACATATAACCTTGTTGAGCTAATTTATTCACACAAATTGACACAAGTATTCTTTATCAATCCAGGTTTGTAAAACTTGGAGGCAAGTCCACAATATATGGATATCAGGTATAGTCAAGCTTAAAAGATGAGTTTTCAAAAACTAAAGAAGTGCATATTACAAATATAAGCCTGCATTAAAAATTTCTAATTCACTTTTGCAATGAAAGAAAGATGAAGTGGCTCTTAACTTAAGAGGTCCAATTGTGTTCTTCTCTCTCAATTATTACTTAATGAATAGAAATCAGAAACCATGAATTAACAATAGCTTAAGATGCATAAATCAAAAATGAATGAGACTCTTAACTTAAGAGATCTTTGAGCATTTTCCATCACAATTCATTCATCATTATGCTATCATTTGAAAACTGAAAATATATAAGAAAAACTGCTTGCATGTAACAAGAGAGAAGCCTAGTTTTGATCTATCAATTTAATAGAAGGAGAATTCAACTTGAACACTTTGTTATCCCATCTTAATAAAGTTATAAAAAAACTAAGATTCAATAAAATAAATCATCACACATCAATTCACAAGAAAATTTGAAACAAAGCACATAAACAAGTTTTAAGATAACCAGTTTATGGAAAATTAAGCTAGTCTAACAATTAAGTGTACTTAGCTTGGTGTGGGGGCCCTCCACCCTTGCTTTGCACACTTGAGGTTGATATCAAAAGCTGAAACTTCAGTCACTCATCTACATTAATGAACAACAAAATGAAAGTAGATTAGCTCCTTCAAATTAATCTCCAAAATCCAAATGTCTTAGCATAGAATTATATAAAAGTTGCATATCATAAGCCTTCAAAGTCTTGGTTTAAATAGAAGTTTATGAAACAAACTAATCTATATTCTCTCTAACAATCATATCTACTCATATCCACTTATCTAAGTCGAAATCATCCAATCCATCCCAAGAAATATGGTCAATCCCATAAAATCACAAAATTGCCCTATTTCCTAGGGATTTTCTGAGTGACTAGTCATGTTTGACCAACCTTGGCCAAGCTTAATAAAACTTGTTCTAACTGAACCAAGTGGAATTAGTTTAGTCTCAATTCCCAAGCTTTCCATCCATGCATATAACTCGAGCCCAAGTGTCCTACAAACATGTCATCCACATATCTATTACGGGAAATTCTGAATCTATCAAACTTTGCACTTAAAATCAAATTTTCATAAAAACTTTAGAATTTGCAAAATTAAAATTAAATACCTAAATATACATGAAATACATCAAATTGGGATAGATATAATAGAAAATATATGGAAAATATATGGATTAAGCAAGTTTCCTCAAGCAAAAATAGACCAAAATTGAGGGCCCACATCTCCCCCTTGCTGATCATCAAGCATGTCCTCATGCTTGTTGCTTCCTTTTTGATCTCCTGACCCTTGTTGTGGATGTAGTTTCAGACCCTAATGCTTCTTGTTGTGTTTCTTTTATCAAATAATCCATACCTGTATCATGTTCTCCTCTATATAAAGTGGCCTTAACTTTCTGCTTCTCATATTTATCTTTCCACATGCTCTTCTCCTTGAGCCATTTGAATGCCTGCTTGTAGATTAGATCATTCTTTCTTTTTAACCTTCCTATTTCTTCAGTTAACTTTTCATTTTCTTTAACCAACTTAGCATTATTCTTTTTACTTGCTTTGTTTTCTTCTTTCAAATGCTTTTCCAAAATTTTGTTTATTTCAAGTTGGTTTGTTAACTCTATAATCTTGCTCAAATGTAATTCCTTTTCAAGCTCTTCTGTGTTTTTCACAAATGATGTTGCTTCTACATCATCATAGTAGGAATCTTTCTCTAATGCCTCTTGCTCAATATTATCCTCTATCTATTTCTCTGTTGAATATGTGTCTACTATCTGTACTTCTTTATCCCTGCTATTTATCTCAACTGAACTCTTCTTCCTAAACCTCCTAGGAATGGATATGATGGATATTTCATTTTCATGCATGACTGTATTGGTTTGCTTTTTGGCTCTAGTTCTGGGATAAAAAGGTGAGCTCATCATCCCCCTGGTTTCCTACTCTACCTTATTTTGTTCCTCAATGACCTGTTCATTATACTAGTTTTGGCTCAAGAACTCCCTCCAAATCATCCCCTGTGATCTTACTTGATATTCTACCAAGCTTTTTATCAACCCCTGATGATAAATTTGTGCTTCTCTTGGCTTATGTTCATGTTTTACTGACTCTATTATCTTTAGGAGGCTTCTAAAGAGGAAATATGGCAGGTTAATCTTAACCTCTCCCTTAATGTGTTGTAGGAGTTTAATGTGATACGGATGTGCAACACTGTATCCCCTATCACATGTGAGAAATTTTTGTATAATTAAAACCAGTTCTCCCCATGGTTCATTGAACCACTCCCTGGGTATACCTTTGGCCCTGTCAAAGGTTCCCTTCCTATTTTTATCAAGGAAGAAAGTCCACACTTTCTCCTTGAAATGCAAACCCTTATGGTAATTCTCTCTTATCATCGGGAGGTCCAGTGCTTGTGAAATGAATTTCTGAGTCATGGGAATTATTATGTTTCCTACTCTTATTTGTTCCCGAGTGTAATTGTTAATAAATTCCCTTGTTATTTCTTCACTGTGGCCACTAAATCTTTGCAAGAAGCCTATGAGCCCTGCCTGATATAGCTTCTCTATTGTTTCTTTCCTCCAGTTTTCTATTTGGAATCTTGGCCCTATCCTTGTTGTCACTGTCTCTGTAAACCATTGAATATAAGTTTCTACTATCATTAACTTCATCCTCTATAATGACAAATAACAAGTACTAATTCATAAAATAAATATTTTCTAGTTTAGTTCATAGAAACTTACCTACCCTCTTCAATAATTAAATCAATTTATTTCGGCCTCTGTCTCTTTATTTACAACAACACTATCTCTGTTTAAATACCCTGTTTTGTTCAAGCAATCAAACATTCTCCTTTATACATCTCTGTAAAAAACATGTACTCTATTTTGAAATAGAAATATATAAAGAAAACAAAAATCATGTTATAATTTTGTTTTTCTTAATATAATCTCTGAATAATGTTTTTCACTGAGTTTGAATTAAGTCTCTATGTGTAAATCATCATACAATAATTTTATGCTCAATCACCAAGATACACTACTATTCAATAACCAATCTCCAACACTTCATTGTTTATACAATCGAGATTCTTCATTGCTCAATGGCCAATATACAACATTGCATCGGTTATATAAAACTTCTTTGTTCACTATTCAAATGACTCATATAAACCATTGCACTATTGATACAATCAACATATGATAGTCAATGCACTCAAATATAAACCCAAATCTTCAAACTTAAACCCAATACTCTGTTTTTATTGACCCATTCCTTCATGCATCGAACTAAAACTTGGTTATTTATCACACTGTTTGATCATAAAAACATATGTATATGTGTAGTTGTAAAATGAGTTGGCTATTCATTTTACAAAGACTACACGTTTCAGTTCTACACAAAATCCTTATCTCATGCAATCAACATTTATGAACAAACTTTGTTTTGAATTATCGTGGGAGATTTATCTTGCACAACTAAATTCATTTCGTTTTGCTACCTCCTACAGTTAACAAAACGTTTATCTCTAGCTATGTCATAGTTTTATTAACCCACTGTTTGTGCATTTGAACTTCATTTATAAACCTCTGTTTATCTTAAGGCTTGGCGATTTTTCTGGGTATACTTGGCTGCTTGTGGAATGGTTGTGAATGCTTGACTCGTGGACCTCTTAGTTGCACTCCATATTATCCTTAACTCATTCAATTTGCATTTTGAACGCCCCTTAGTTTAATGACTGGTGATATAAACAGAGAAAAATTCATCAAATGATAGGCAGTCTTAGAAAAAGATTTGGCGACAAGGATCTCGACATTTCCTATGCAATCCTCATCCAAATAGAACCAAATCAAATCTTAGCTTACCTCAAGTTTTCCACGAGATTTTTGGCAACTAACTTGCACTTCCTCCGTCACTTTACCCTGCTTATCTCTCCACGGCCTCAATGTTCTATTTATACCCTTACTTCCTCTGTCAAAACGTTTTAACGCTCTCAACCTCTTGCTACTATTCTCTTGAGCCTTCAATGGTTGAGATGGAAGACAAATGCAGAATGGTAATGGCAGAATGGTTATGAGAATGGTCTTATGAGCACTCAGAGGTTTATTGTTTGAAAGAGTTTTTTTCTTGACTGTTTCTAGTTGTTTACCATGCTTTGACTGATAAGTCGTAAATGTTTTCTATTGGACGATTCCATCGTGGTTGTCCCTTTGACCAGTCACCACTTATGGATCCATTTGCAATGATATTCTCTAGGCTATATGTTTCATTATTCAAATTCCTCTTACCTTCGTTTTATTGTAGTCATTTTTTTAAATTTGGTTGTGGCTGTCCTTTTGCATGCCAATGTACCAGTCCTCTATCTGTTGAACGTATTATTCACTACCAAATTCACCTGCATGAATTCATTAAGGTTTGCGTTGGATTTGTAATAAATTACCACCGGTAATACGGCTTGGTATATTTGCAGCCACGCCAATAATAACCTTGCACCATAACACTTACTGTTTCGTCAATTTAGAGTCTCCTAAATTGTTGTATTAATTGTCAATCTGAGAGTCGTAAATTGTTGAAGTGCGGTGCACTATATGTGCAAGATAACCTATTTCTTACTTTTTTGTCCTTTTTGAGTTTTTGTTTTGTTTTGGGTTTATTTCTGTTAATTCCCTAATGTGAGATGGAAATTTTGAAGACAAGTATGATATAAATGTTCAAGGAAATGATGTCCTTTAAAATGATTTTCAAAACTTCAAAATTAAAAAAAAAAAGGTTTTAAAACATGCAATGATGAAACTAATTCTTGAAAGAGAGTGAAAATGTGCCACTATTCTAATTAAACAACAGTGAGCTAGTGACCATGAAACCCAGTATCCTTACTGCCATAAAAATATAAGAAAAACTGAACTCAAAGAAATCCAAAAATTGCAAGCAAAGTAAACTAAAATCACATTACATCAACTCATATTCTGACCCCTCACCCTTCGACTCGCTCTGGCTTTAGGAGATAATCATAAACAACTTGAGCAATCTGATATCTAATTTGCAGAAAATAAAACTAATATCAAACTACACACTCATACTTCAATTCCTCACCATTCAACTCACTCTGGCTTTAGGAGGTAACTAAGAATGACATGAGAAATTTAATAACTAACTTGTAGAAAAATAAACTAATATCAAACTATGCATTCATACTTCAATCCCTCACCATTCGACTTGCTCTGGCTTTAGGAGGTAACTGAAAATGACATGAGTAATTTAATATCTATCTTGCAGAAGAGTAAATGAGCAAAACTGAAATAAATAACACAATGATGGAACTAAAAACTAAAGGAAATGAATCAGCAGAAGGAAAAGAATAATTCCATGTCATTATTCATTAGAAAACTATGTATAAATGCCCGGGCTGCCTATTGTAATCTGAAACAAAGGCACTGATCAGTTAACAGCATATAAAACGTGGAAATCTATGGATAGCTATAAAAAATTAATACCATAAGAAATGTAATATATATACAAGTGAATGATTATGGCATAAGGAACATAAAGAAATAAAGCATGAAACTATACAGTAATAAACAAGACCTCGGCCTGTGCAGGGGCCCTCTGCACAATCCTCAGACAATCAACTATCAACCATGAATTGAACTCAGAAACAGAGTCTTCTTCATGTATTAAAATGCAGTCATAACACAAAGATAAAGTCACGGCACAGTGGGCTCATTAATAGTCAAAATTACATTACAAAAGCTAACTAATATGTGTATGAGAACTCAGTATGTATAACAAAGGATGACATAACTTCTTTCCTACATTTTGCGCTGATAAAAGACACGTAAACAACCACGTCCCGAAATTTAGCATTATGGTTGCCGTGAAGATTCAATCTTTGGAGGGTGGCTGTTGGATCCGGTTCATGGAGTAGTCCACAGGTGTTAATTTGTCCCCTGAGATTTAGGAACAACCACGAAAAGCTTCACGTGGTGAAAAACAGAGTTTTATCACCGTAGGACTCTTAAGTTGACCACCGCTTTGCCCACCGTTGACTATGGCCTCTTCTGATGAATTCGACTGAGCCAATAGGACTCGATCCATGTCCACGTCATTTGCAACTTGCCCATGTGGCTCAATTCACCTGAAGATACCTGCAATATAGACTTTTACAAAACAGCCGCGGAAAGTTGGGCTGGCTGCAGAAAGTGACAACATTCCGCAGCTTATAAACAAAAATATAGTTCAAATAGAAACACAAACAGATAGTCAAGAAACCACTTTAAATGCCCTTTTTTAACTAATATGCAATGATACTGATGACTTAGGAGGTTCAGATGAATGGGAAGAAGCTAGAAAAAGGTGTAGGAAAGATGCAAGTTTGGGACTCAACATACCCCCACTGTGAACGTGTTGCATGTCCTCATGCAACCAAAATTTTGACTATCCCCCCTTCAAATCATATGTTCTGAAGCTTCTGCCAATACACCCAGCCCTCTTCCTCTCTTTCTTAGTGCTGCTAACATCCTGGGCTTCTTCATCAAGCATCTGAATTTAAGATTAATCAATGCTCTACTTATCTTCTTGCATTTCTTCTTCAATTTTTTGTTCTTTTTGT
Source organism: Pinus taeda (assembly GCA_000404065.3). Taxonomy (NCBI): domain Eukaryota; kingdom Viridiplantae; phylum Streptophyta; class Pinopsida; order Pinales; family Pinaceae; genus Pinus; species Pinus taeda. The sequence goes on along the minus strand of APFE031540715.1, from coordinate 3,361 downwards.
GCCATAGTCCCAGGTGTAGCATAGCGTTGTCATGGATGATCTTGTCCAGTCTGCTCTGCTCTTTGAGTGCTTCATTTTCATTTTTAATATGTCAATTTAAAACCTCCAACTCAAATATTTCTTGTTTCAATGATTGGACTAGGTCTTCTTGTGATATGTGAGGCTGAGTGGATGAAGTGTTGGGACCCGTGGCTATTCTTTCTAAGGATTCTATGTAATCATACACATGTTGCTGCCTTGGATCTATTTCGGGTGTCGTTTTCCTGGCGCTGTCCCCAAAATGCTGTGGAGGAGAATTGACTTCAAACTTTGGCCGAAAAGGACTCATGTCATCATCTTGAGGACTAGTTTCAACATTTGGCTAAGAATGAGGTGGACTACTGCCAGCTGGAGTTTGTTCAAGTGTTCCTTCTCCCAAATCAAAAAAATGGGGTCCTTTCGTTTGTGCTTTTCTCCATTTTTCCTTAAGCTTGCTGCTTCTTCTTATATATTGCGGACTACTGTCTTTCTCCTTCCGTTTTCCTTTTCCTTTCTTTTTGGCCATAGCTGACTGTTCCTGAAGGTGAACTAATCTCTTAGACAATACTTGATGGTCTTCTTCTGAGGAAGGGGTTTGATGCACAGCCTCAATTCTTCTTTTCTCTTTTGATTTTGTTGGCTTTTTACCCTCAGTCTCTTCCTTCCTCCTTTTAGACAGTCTTTCTTCTCTACTAGTTCTCTCAACTATGTTAGTAGGAGTCTTTTCCTTCCTCCTTTTAGACAGTCTTTCTTCTCTACTAGTTCTCTCAATTATGTTAGTAGGAGGGCTTTGAGTTTTATCATCTGTTCTCTTCCTTCTACTTCTTTTTGATGTACTGCCTTCAGGGGTTTCTTGGGGTTATTAAAAGAAATTTCTAATTAAAAATTGCTCCGAGGTGTCCCTTTTCTCTTTTAATTGTTTTTCTATCAAGATTTTCACGAGACCATGGTGATACAAATGTGGTTATACGTCCCCCAGATGCTTTTGGACGGTTACAGACATCTTTTTCAAACTGTTTAGTAAAAAGTATGGTAGATTAAGGATCTGGTTGTCTAGGAAATTCATTAACAGACGTGCATGATACATGTACATTGCTCCAAAACATCCCTCACAGGTGATAAATTTTTGAATAACTAACAATAAGCTAGCCCACTCTTCTTTTAAAGCATGAATAGGAATTCCCTTTTTGAAAATGGTGACATCCATACCTGGGTCATGTAAGATCACTCTCCAAGCTTCATCGCCAATGCTCTGGTTCTTAAACCAGCGTTCACCTCCCTAGGGAAGTTCTGTGGCAGCTGCTATTGACGCTTCAGTTACTGTGAATTTTAGGTCTCCAATTTCCACCTCTAGTCTGTCAAAAGACCTTGCAAAGGCCTTTGTAACCTCCCTATGGTAGCCTTTGAATTTATGGATAAAACGTAACCACCTGGCCTTCTTCAATATATCTTTCACTTGCGGATATTCTTCAATAAATTTGGATCCCTATGGTTCTGCCCTCAACAGTCGTCCCATCCTTCCTTCTATTCTTTAAAACTCGTCTGAATTAGCAAAGATGATCAGGGTTTATGAAGGAGCCCAACAACTGTAAGAGGATATCAGAGAATAGGCACACGGAATGAAGCGGAACAGAGAACAAAATGGGGTGAAGGCTTATGTGAGCACGGTGAAAATGAAGCCATGAGGTCAATAGAACAGTAGGGGGAGAAAGTGCATTCGGCAGTATTTAAAATTGGGTGGCTGTAGAGTGGATGCAAGCATGTTTATAAAACGGATGTGGATTTTGTGTGGCTGAAAGAAGCCGTAGTCAAATCAACCACGATCCATAATCACAAATGGAGTGTGAGAATATTTCCAAACTTGAGTTAAATCCGGGAATTAATCATATGACTGTTGGAAAATAAATGCATGGCTTATGGAGGAATTTCATGGAATGACATGGTTATAGAGGCGATTACATTTAATCATTGCATATAGTTGAGCTCGTGATTTAATAACTATGCAAAAATGTGTTAGAATTCCATTTGAAATAAATTTTGTTCATACCTTGGAATTCTTGTAATTTTTCTTTAGTCTTCAATCAGTTGCTCCTCGTTGGTGCTTTTGAATGCCTTATGTCTTCATAATATATCCTCATACCTGCATTTGATTTCATGATTGTTGAACTAACATATGACTGTAAATTTTTTTGAAAAACAGAGTGGTGGCTGCAGAAACCCAACTGGCTGTGGAATCAGTGAGCAGCTGCGGAAACTGACCCAACAAGCTTATAACTGAATGAGATGTATAAATGATGACTAACTGGATGGAAAATGGTCATAAAAACTTTTATTAATGGAATGAAATGAATGAAATGGAGTTGAAATGAAGTGATGTGGAATGGAAATGAGATGGAATGGAATGGGAATGAGGTCGAGTGGAATGAAAAATGAGAGAGAGAATATTTTTTTTTTTTTGGAAAATATAGGGTGTCAGGAATTCTTGATTTTCGCCCTACATTTTCTGTATAAGGCTGCCAATCAGTGATTGGTTTTCAGGCTTATACAAAATTTTATCTTTTTTTTTAACAGAAAAGAACAAAGGCTTGGCTGGTGGAGAAGAAGGATTCTTCTTCACCAGCCCTATTGCAAAATTATCTTGAAACATTTTGACAAATTCCTCTTTTGAAAGTGGCTTATGATAGATCTTTAATCTGTGGCCATTTACAATAAGAGGAGTTTGAGATTCTTCAATGGTCTTGATTCTTACTGCTCCATTGCTAAAGAATTTGTCAATCTCATATGGCCCAAGCCAATGAGTCTGAAATTTGCCTTTAAAGTCCTTAAACTTAAAATCGAATAGCAATGCCCAGTCTCCTTCTTGAAACATTTTCTCTTTGATGTATTTGTCATGCCACTTAGCTCTTTAATATTGAACTAGATCAGTTCTTAGGATTGCTTCTTGTCTGATCTCATCTAGCTCATTCAACTACTCAATTCTATGCTTTTGGGCTTCCGATAAATCCATCCCCAACTGAACTTCCATCTTGAAGGTTTTGACTTGGAACTCAATGGGGAGTAGGACTTCTTTCCCATAAACAAGTTCATAGGAAGAATGTCCTATTGTATTTCTCCATGTAGTTTTGTAGGCCCACAAGGCTTCAGGAAGCCTTTCTTCCCAATCTCTTCTATGTAGATGAACAATTTTGGTGATGGTGCTTTCAATAACTTTGTTTGTAGACTCCACTTGGCCATTTGCTTGTGGATGGTAAGGAGTAGATTTCCTGTGCTTGATTTTGTATTCTTCCATCAGCTTCTCCACCATGTTGGATGTAAATTGACTTCCCTGATTTGTCACAATTTG
>APFE031540709.1:19293-47250 GCA_000404065.3 Pinus taeda | reverse complement strand
TCTTTTGTTGTTTGTCCTCGATGGATGTAGCATCATCCTTTGGAACCACAACACTCTTAAGCTTCTTTGATTCTTCATCTTGATTCGTCTTCTCATCAATATTAGAACTTGTGCCTTCGTCACATGGAGGCTTTCCTAGTTTTTTAGTCTTCATCTTCAGCTAAGCCAATTCTTAATCTATCCTTTCAATAACCTGTAAATGTTCATTTTTCCAATCCTTGAACTTGTTGACTTCATTAAGGGTTGTGTCAAGTTCTTCTTGCTTTTGAGCAAGGTATTCTTGAAACAGGATTTTCAAGATTTGTCTTATTCTTTTTGCTTCTTCTATTTGTAGCTTTAGAAGAGTGACCTTAGTTTTCTTCTCTATTGAGAACTGGTATTTGTTCCTTCTGGCTACCATTTTCCTTTCCGAGCCCATCTATTTCTGCAATAGCTATATCTAGTTCCTTTTGCTTTTGATCAACTTCAGAGACATACCTTTTACTAGATTCCTTCAACTGATTTGCCAAACCTTTCTCTTTCTGATTTGCTACCTGCACTTGGAGTTTCGATAGAGAAAATTCTTCTTTGAGTGTATGATTCTCCAACTCTTCAAAATTTTCGACTTCTAACCAGATTCTAAGACTGATGATAGTTTCCTTGGATTCTTCATTATTTTCATCTTCAGTTCTTCTTCCAAAAATTTAGCCCTTTCCTTTTCACTCTTGAGTTCTTTTATAACTCTGACAACTTCATTTCGAAATTCAATTTCACTCATTTCTTTAACTTCTTCTTCATGAGCATCCTTGTTTGATTCCTTAATATTAGGATCCACATTATTGTCAACATTTACATCTTGATCTGGTTGCTTCTTTGAGTAGAGATTATGGAGCCTTTCCCAAAGAATTTTCATTGTTGAGCATATACCAACTTTTGCTTTTACGAGATTTGGTAGAACGTCAAAAATGACATTCATGGCTTTCATATTATACCTTTTAGCTTCGTTGGTGGATGTGTCTCCAAAAACAACACATTTCCATACATCATGAGTTTCCATATGGACTACCATTCTAGATTCCCATATCTAGTAATTATCTTCATAAAATTCGAGAGTTGGTCTACAATATTGCTTTTCTTCAGATTTGGAGACTGTTATAGTATTTGAAACTTCCTTTGAATACTTGGTGGCTTTTTTCTTCAATTATCCCATCTCTATACTCTAAGATTTGTCTTCTAGCTGCTAAGATGCTACTGAAGGAACCGACTCTAAAACCAATTGCAGGAAATACCAAGAGGGGGTGAATCAATATTTTCTTAGCAATTAACACTATTTTTTTTAGAGTATTATTTATTCTTCAACATTATTATTATTATTGTTTTTTATTATATATAAAATGAAATACACAACACCATACAACAATGCAGAAATATAAAATAGTAGACGCAATATTTTTAGGTGAAAACCCCTCTAGGTCAAACACCGAATGCTTCCTTAGTAATTGTCTTTCCTATTTAAAAAAAAAAAAATATTTACATCAATATTACGAATAAATGAATAATAAATAAATATATAAATAATGAATAGTAATTAATTAGCACTAAATAAAAGTCTCTAAAGACATGTCCTTTTGTGAAGAGGTACCTACCTAGGTATATACGCATACCCTCACCCTCATTTGTAATCATTCTCATTCATATATTTTAATATATATTTTTGTATCTTCAACTGAAATCTTCATATTTCAAGTCTTTTGGAATATTTAACTTTGAATATACGAACATTGTTCATTACATTGTGATTCAAGAGCATCTCATATTTTAATTTTTTGTAATTATTTAAATTGGAAAATTTAGAATTTTATAGATTTTGTAATAATTCTAAAATTAATTAGAAAATTAAGAAGTTAGGATAGGTTCCTAAAGTTGAGAAGATAATTCTCAACTTCCTCCAATTATCTATGAAAAAGTTTCTGTAATAAATAGCCATATAATTGTTTATAAATCCAAGCTTTTGGAAATAAATAGCCATATAATTGTTTATAAATCCAAGCTTTTGGAGTGTGATTTAATGAAAGAAATATTTTATTGGGTTCAGCCTTTGAGCACTGCACCATTTTTGGTAACAGAGCTTGGGAAGTATCACCAGGAACGCGAGCTAAGATACACTGCAGCTGAGTTTCCAGTTCGTTGCAAAGTTTGGGTTTGAATGCAAAATAAATTTCTCACAATACTCAGGCAATTTTTATGTTGAATCCTGGCCGTTGGCAGGGGCTCTCTTTTGCTGCCTTGGCAAGCCAAAAGCAATACTCTCTTCCCTTGCTTATCCAGCGTCTTGGTTTCCAACGCTAAAGGAAAATTGAGCAGAATGTGCCGATTGACTGCAACTCCAAGTTCACCTTCCTGTTGTCGAATTCTAAAGCTACTGTGTGTTATGTTAGCCTTTTTATGATGGTTTTTAAGGGATTGCGAGTTGGGAGAGTTCGTAGGAGGCCGCAGTTTATTCCTAAGAGAGTCTGTTGACATACCCACAAAGAAAGTCCAACCACGATTCATTGGACCAAAAATTGAAATCGCTGAGATTTTTCTTTGAATTTGTGAGATCGATGATCCACATGGAGGTGCCGATATAGCCGAGAAGATTGAGAAGATTGAGATCACTGAACCAATTCTGCGTGCGCTTTATTCCACGTGTTAGTTAAGGTGTCGTGGGTGCATATGAATTTTTTTGGTATGGCATATGTGAAGACTTAAATAAAATTCTCATATAATCATGTAAATGTAACTCCACAAGTAGATGCGAGTAGTGCGTGTTTTTTTTTTTGTTTTTCTATGGTGGTCTTTCATATTTTAAAATGCTATTTCCATATTCCATATATATGAATTATAAAAACATTCTATTTAATTTGAAGGGAAGAAGGAAGGTGGCTGTACCTTTATAATATTTTATTGTTATTAAATTAAAAATAAGGTATTTTTTTTTAAGGATGTCGTAAGAAAATAATTTGGAAGGATTATTATATTTTATTTCAATTAAGATGGCCTATAGAGCTAGAGGAGCCAAAGAGTTGGAATTGGTCGAGGAAGACCAGTTGCAAATCAAGCTCTGTTTGATAAAGTAAGACATATTAAAACCAGATTGGATGCATTGGAGACCACATGTTAAAGAGATGTCAACATCGGTGACATTAGTGAAGTGGAAGAAAGCTCAAAAGAAGAAGCATAACAAGAAATTCCAGAAGAAAAGATGGTCAAGATGATCACGAGAATAAGTACCAGGCCAAGATTGGACATGCTTATGTATGAAGGAAATTTAAATCGTGAAGAATTAATTGATTGGATCGGCACCATGGATAAATATTTCGACTATGAAAATGTAGCTGACGAGAAGAAAGTTAAGTTTGTGGTGACCAGACTAAAGGGACATGCTGCACTATGGTGGGATAGCGTGCAAGCTGAAAGGAGAAATGAAAACAAAGGGAAGATTACAAATTGGGATCGAATGGTAGCCAAGCTCAAAGGTAAATTTTTACCTCGAGATTATCTGTTAAATCTTTTTTGTCGAATGCAAAATTTCAAGCATAAATTTATGTCTGTAAAATAATATACAGAGGAGTTTTATAGATTGAGTATAAGATCTGGTCATGTGGAAGAAAATGATGAAAAACTGGCTAGATATATTAATGGTTTGAGATTTGAAATACAATATGAATTCAATATTTTGTCTCTAAAAACTGTTCAAGAAGCTTACAAGATAGCCCTTAATATTGAAGAGAAATTGGCAAGGAAGCAGAGTCAAAGAGAAAGAGGACGAAGCACAATAAAAAGCAGAGGATCATCAAGTTGAGGACAATCAAGCAGAGGAAGTTTTAATGGAAGATTCCAAAGAGAAGAAGGCAACAATTCACAAGTAGAATCATCAAGAGGAGATTTCAAAGGACGAAGACCATATCAAAAAGGTAGAAGTAAATCTTTTGTGGTAAGATATTATATATGTAACAAAGTTGGTCATAAGGCTAATGAATGTCCAAATAGATTTTCTATTTAAGGAAGCACACATATAACACAAACTGACAGAGAAAGTGTAAAATCCTCTACACATGAAAATGCACCTAAAACTGGTGAATCTTTGATGATGAAAATAACTTAAAGTCTGTTGAAGAAGTAAAGGAATCCACACAAAGAAAAACATTATTCAAAACTGTTTGTAAATTAGGAGGAAAGTGTTGTAAAATAATTATTGATAGTGTGAGTACTGATAATTTAGCATCCATAGAGATGGTAGAAAAATTTAATTTAAATAAAACTAAACATTCTACTCCCTACAAAGTTTCATGGTTGCAAAAATGACATTAGATATTAGTTAATAAACAATGTGAAGTGGAGTTTCAAATAGGATGTTATAAGGATAAAGTTCTTTGTGATATTATGCCTATGGATGTATGTCATATCTTGCTTGGAAGGCCATGGAAATATGACAAGAAAGCAATGCACGATGGAAGGAGCAATACCTACACTTTTGAAAAGGATGGTGAAAAGCATGTACTTTTGCCTTTGAAGAATGACAAAGCACCAGAAGAAGACCAATCCAAGGTAATGTCACTTAGTGGGAAAGAATTTCTTCAAGAAATCAAGCATGAGGAGATAAATTTTGCCTTGATCAGTAAGCCAAAGGTAGTCCTCACAAGTACAAATTTGAATGATCTTCCAGAAGAAATTAAAAACATTTTGAATGAATTTATTGATATTGGAGTGGATGACTTGCCTCACATTAGAGGTATTAGCCATCATATTGAACTCATTCCAGGTGTTAGCCTTCCAAACATAGCAACTTACATAATTACTCCAAAAGGGAATGAAGAAATTAAAAACCAAGTGCAAGATTTGTTGGATAAAGGTCTCATCATAGAAAGTCTAAGCTCGTGTGCTGTTTTAATAGTGTTAACTACAAAAAAGGATGGTGGATGGAGAAGGTGTATAGATTCTTGAGCAATCAACAAAATCACAATCAGGTACATGTTTTCATTACCCCGTATTGATGATCTTATAGATTGTCTATGCAGTGCTCTGTATTTTTCTAAAATAGATTTAAAAAGTGGATATCATCAATCAGAATCAGAGAATGTGATGAACGGAAAACAACATTTAAAATTAATAATGGTTTATATGAATGGTTGGTAATTCCCTTCGGACTTATCAATACTCCCAATACTTTTACGAGGCTAATGAATGAAGTTTTAAAATAATTCATTGGAAAATTTGTGATAGTTTACCTTGGTGATATCTTAATCTATAGTGAATCAAAAGAAGAGAACCTAAGACATCTTAAGATGGTTTTAATGAAGCTACAATAGGAGAAATTGTTAATCAATCTAAAGAAGTGTAGTTTCATGAAAACAAAACTATTGTACTTAGGCTTTGTGATTTCAAGGAAACTTGGCCTAAGATGGACCAGGAGAAGGTGAAGGCCATAATCAATTGGCTGGTTCCAAAAATCATTTTAGAGGTAAGAAGTTTTCATGGATTGGGAAGCTTCTATAGAAAATTTATCAAAAAATTCAGTGGCATATATGCTCCAATTAAAGAGAAAAATCAACTATTCCATTGCATAGAAGCAGCTAATAAAAGCTTCATATTATTAAAGAAAAAGATTACAGGACAACCTATTTTAGCATTTCCAGATTTTAATAAGTAGTTTGAGGTTGAGATTGATGCCAATAGAACTGTAATAGGCACTGTTCTAAGTCAAGAAGGAAAACCACTTGCTTACTATAGTGAAAAACTTCATGAAGCCAAGCAAAAATTCTCTTCTCATGATAAAGAATTCTATGTCACCATACAAGCTTTAAAGAAACAGAGATAGAAGGTGAGATACTGGTTGAAGGAAGAACTCAGAGTAGCTAAGTATGAGGAAGCAACTGACAAAATTTTTGATACATGTGAGGAACAATCTTTTGAAACTATCGGGAAGATTGAGAAAGATGAAGAAAGAGAACAAAACCCAAATTTTCTTTTTATCAGAGATGAAGAACAATACTTGAATGGAATGCTCGTCAGGGATGATGAATCAAAGATAGAATGTGAGGATGGACAACTTCTAAAAGTTGTTGTAAATCTGAAGGTTGAAGAAGTTGTTGGCAACATCGAGACAAATTTCAATCAACACATTGAAGCAGAGAAAAGAGTTCAGGAAACAAGTTTATATGCATGGGATAAGAGAGAAGGTATACTGGTTTGGTCATATACTCTTATTTTGATGGTTTTCATGGTTAGGAAAATTCCTCTTGAAATGGTGAGCAGAAGCATCGTGAAGACAAAAGTTTTGCAATGAGAAAAGCATGAGTGGAGTTATAGTAAAGTTCCAGAAGCGGATGTAGAAGGACAAGAACATGAACAAAATTATACATGGGATCCAGGAAGACACAACAACAAGATTCGTGGTTAGGAGGCCATGAAATTTTTCTACTTGGGTAGTATGATGCAGGAGCATCTCATATTTTAATTCTATGTAATTATTTGAATTGGAAAATCAAGAATTTTCTAGATTTTGGAATAATTTTAGAATTAATTAGAAGATTAGGAAGTTAAGATAGGTTCCTAAAGTTGAGAAGATAACTCTCAACTTCCTCCAATTATCTAAGAAAAAGTTTATCTTGAAGAGATTTGAGAGATTTCTTCCATCCTCAATAAATAACGATGTAATTGTTTGTAAAGCCAAGCTTTTAGAGTGTGATTTAATGAATGAAATATTTTATTGGGTTCAATATTTGAGCGTTGCACCACATTGGTATCATGAGATTCCTCTGAGTATGCGAACCTTGTTCATTACATTGGTATTAGAATTGTTTGCTCATTTGGCTGTTCATTCTCTGAACAGATCTAGTGTAATTCAGTCTTTGGCTATCGATTCTTCGTCAACTTCATTGTTGTCATAAACACAAGTTTCTGGAGGTTCCCCATTTCACTGTCAAGCCTTTGGCATTAAAAAAAAAAAAAAAAAAAAAAAAAAAAAAAAAAAAAAAAAAAAAAAAAAAAAAAAAAAAAAAAAAAAAAAAAAAAGAAAAGAACTAAAAAATAAATAATAAAAACATGTTTATAATAAAAATATTATAAAAATAAATAGAAACACAAGGTTATATATATAGATGAAAAAAAAAAACTTCCCTGCCACTCCTGGAAGTGTAGTTTGACCGCCCCCCACCAGAGAAACTGTGGTTAGACAAGAACGCCCAACCGCCAAAACTTCCTACTGAACGATTCCCCTACTGCTACTCCCTATTTCTATCTGTTGCTGTACCAGATCATAGCAACTACTAATTCCTACGGCCATTGAATGCCACTAAATTTTTCTTTAGTCATCAAAACATTTTGATTGCTGCACAAAAAACTATTTAGTCAAAAACGAACAGTGGCGTCCGTACAAAAACTATTTAGTCAACCATAATCGATACCATCCAAGAAATTAAATTGGTCGTACATCTTCAATTGAAATTGTAGAGGAGAGTAATTGTGAAGCAATGAAAATTATTATAATAATTAAACTAGCATTTGCACCAGATGTTGCAAAGGAAACGCCCTAAGGCATAAATTGAAGAAAGCAAATAGAGAAAAAAAATACTTTGATAAAGAATAAGAATATATTGAACACTCAAATCAATGCCCCATTAACTAGAACCACTTAGTAGACATTCCATACAAAATGGGCATATGATCCAAGAACATTGGTGCATAAGAGAGTCAATTAGTCAGGTAGCATAAGTATAAATGGTTTCATATATTAAAATCCACAGGTCTAACAAATATTGCTTAGCCATTTAAGATATAGAAGCTATCTTGTTTAGCCATTTAAAATATAGAAGCTTCAAAACCTTTGTGTATGAGCTATTGTCAAAGGACTGCCCTTGTCCTTTGATAGCTAGAGTATTTACTCAGAACTTGTAGCTCCAGTGCAAACGCAATTAAGAAGTGAAATCTAATGAGGGGTATTTGCAACACAAATTTAATCAATCCATTTAATCACTAATGTTGTAAATAGATAGAAAGGAACCCTAATAAGTCGTAGCTCTCAAAGTTATCAAGATCCACAACAATCATATCCGTGAAAATGCTGTAAATCTTTCTATTTTGAGATATAGATGTTAGTTTGTAACATAAATTATACTTACTTCCTGTAAGAATCAGTAACCCCTTTTCTTTCTGAGCACTTGAAGCCCATGGACTCAAAGAAATCAAGCACAGATTCTTGAGGTCCTTGATAAGGTATGTGGATCTTATGGATATCTTGACGAAGCAGATGCCCTTATGGTGAATATGGAAGAGCTTCATTTCTTGCCTGACACAAGGACGTATAACACTCTTATAGCATTGCATGCTCAAAATGACAATATTGATAAAGCATTTTGTTACTTCACAAAGATGAAGGAAGCAGGGCTCCTTCCTGATACTGTGGGTTGTCAAACTATTTTATATGCATTTGTATTAGACACATGGTCAGTGAAGTAGAAGCTGTTGTCAGGGAGATGGATGGATTGGGCATTCATGTGGATGAGTACTCTGAATCAGCTATTATTAGGATGTATATAGATCTGGGGATGCTTGAGAAAGCATGGGCATGGTTTGAAAGGTTCCATCTTGCTGGAGGAGTGAGTTGTGAATGTTATACTGCCAATATTGATGCATATGGGGAACAGGGTTATTGGTTAGAAGCTGAAAAAGTGTTTAAGTGCAGTCAAGAAAGAGGCGAGGTTCAAACTGTATTAGAATTTAATGTCATGATCAAGGCCTATGGGATTGCAAAAGTCCATGACAAGGTTCTGAAGTTGTTTGAAAGAATGGAAGTTCAAGGGGTTTTGCCTCATAGATGTACATATGCTTTTGTCATTCAGACATTTGCAAGTTCAGGACTTCTAGATGAATCAAAACACTTTATTACCAAATTGCAGGAAGCAGGGTTTGTGCCTAACTGTTCATCATTTTGTGCTGTTATTGCCGCCTATGGAAGATTGGGTCGAGCTGCAGAGGCAGAGAAGATGTTTGAAAAGATGGTTAACGCAGGTGTGGAGCCAGATGTTTTTGTTTATGGTGCCTTGATAAATGCATTTGCTGAAGCTGGATGTGTGGAAGAAGCTGTACGTTACTTTCAAATAATGCAAAATGCTGGTTTTGCAGGGAACTCTATGGTGTATAGTTCTTTGATTAAGGTTTATAGTAAACGTGGTTTTTTGAAGGAAGCACAAGAAACGTACAAACGCATACAAAAATTGGGTGTTGAGCCAGATGCCTTTTTATTAGGCTGTATGCTTGACCTTTATGCTCGCACTGATATGGTGATTGAAGCACAAGAAGTATTCAAAGTCTTGAAGGAAAAGCAGTAGGAAAATGAATTTTATTTTTCCATGATGTTGTCCTTATACAAAAAGAATGGAAGGCTTAATGAAGCCACTGAAATTGCAAAGGAAATGTTAGAATCAGGATTTCTTACTAATGTTCTTTCTTTTAATAGTGTCATTAGCCTGTTCATTGTAGATGGAAGATTGAGAGAGGCTGCTGAAGTTTTTCATCAAATGTTAAAACTAAAGGCTTCACCCAATGAGAATACATACAAAACACTGGGCATTCTTCTGAAGAGAGGAGGCATTCCAAGAGAGGCAGTAGAGCAGCTCAATGTTGCACTTAAAAGTGGGCTTCCACATGGTATTCAAGCCTTGAGAATGACAATCTTTTCTGCAGTGGGGATGCATGCTGAAGCTTTAGAAGCTTGTGATGAACTGAGAGCTTCTGGGTTGGATTTTGATGTGTCTTCTTACAATGCCGTTATATATGCACTTGGTAGTGCTGGGAGGATTAATGAAGCTTACAACATGTTCATGATCATGCAAGCCAAAGGCCTTGAACTAGATACAATTACTTATGCAAGTATGATAATTAGCTATGGGAAGCTAGGGTTGGTAGACGGTGTTAGGAGAATGTTTTACAAAATGAAACAGAAGGGTTTTCAGCCAAACGAATTCACGTTCAAGGCAGTTATAGATGCATATAAAAGTGATGGGAAGTTTGCTTTAGCCAGATTTGTTACCCAGGAGAGGGATTTCATGCATCAGTTGCAAGATCATGGTCACATTATATAAGATTATGCAGATCTGGTTTCGAGCTCCATTTCATGTGCAAAGCTTTTAAAAGGAAGCTGGCATATCCTGTATTCATGTTGTTGTGTCTTTTAACATTTTGTAAAATTGTAACAGGTTATTTTTTTTTTTTTGGGAAATTTAAATCTATGCTCCTTGCATAGAGAAATTGTGGATAAAAGGGTACTAGTAGTTCTTTTAGTGTATAACAAAAATGCAAATAAAAAGACATTGGTCATTCCCTCCTCCAATATAAATTAAGGCTTTCAAAACAGAGGAACATTTGCACATCTTATCTTGACATAGATAGTGTTCCAGTGTTAAATATCTGCTAACTGATCTGATTGTAGGTTGCAAAGATTAAGGACTTCTGTATATATATTACGCTTGCAGATGGTCTCTGATAGCCTCACAGCTCCCATAGAGAACAGATAACGAAATCAAGAATTTTTGGAAAATAGATAACTTTTTATAAGAAGATGTAGATAACTTTTGTAAATATCTGAAGTTCTTCTGTGTTTACTAGAAAAAATTGAAACAACTTTAAACTTTAACCTAATTCATCACCAAAAAGTTCCTGTGAAAATCTACGTCTTCCAAACATTTATTTATTTTGATTACGCTTGCAGATGGTCTCTGATAGCCTCACAGCTCCCGTAGAGAACAAATAACGAAATCAAGAATTTTTGGAATACAAAATTGAATAAGCGTTCGTTCATGATGGGACTCGATCCCTCGACGCATGCACCCAAACAAGAAGCCAAACCTACTGCTCCATATGGGTACGAGGCCTTGGGCGTCACGAGGCACAAGACACAGTTGGAAAAGGAAAGACGTGAAGCAGAAGCTCAGATCTTGAGAGAATCGCTTGTCATGGCCTCTTATTCTGCCGCTGGTTACCACACCAATAACAGTGGAAACGTTCACAAACCCTAACGACAATCCACCCCCTGATTATGATATAGAATTCAGAAAATGGTAACGACAATCCACCCCCTGATTATGATATGGAATTCAGAAAATGGTAAGGCCTTGAGGAATAAGAATCATCATCTTAATGGACGAGTCGATTTGATTTTATCATATGAAATTCTTTTGAATCAATGGCTGAAATTGTTGCAATCCTCTAACATATAATCGTGTGGTTTACAAGATGACAAGTAGGTAGAGAGGGGAGTTGATTTCAGAGGGAACCTGACTTCTAAGCTGAAAGGAGTCCGTTCTTCATGGTGCAACCCTCGATATGGTTCTTGAAGCACTTCCAATAAATGAATAAAACAGTTCTATACAGGCCTGGTAAGCCAAAACATCCTTGATCTGCCCGATTGATGCTAAAGTGGCACTGGTTCACTGGTGAGATCAACAGAGCGCCGAGAGAAACAAGGTCATTCAAAATCCTGGTTAGGGGTGAAGTGATGCAATAAATCCAGACGGTGCATTGCGTGGATCAAAGATGGACATTAATTTAAACCCGGGTATGATATGCAACTCGAGTTTCTGAATCTCAAACATGCATAATTTAGCTTCACACAAATGGTCGAGGCGTCAGATGTGGAAATTGGAAGTATGCAACTTCATACTTACGAACCTGGAAGGTGCATATTATGCACCGGGATTAAATGACACTGTGTTAATTTAAATTCCAATTGATGAAATTGGTTTCATTTTTCATTTCAAATACCTTGACGGACATCATTCCACTCCCTTTTCATTCCACTCCAAAATTTTCGATTTCTTAAACAGAATCAGATTCCTTCTAACAAAGCTACAGAACTCATCCCCAACTCAATGAGTTAACCTAAATTCAAAATATAACTATTCTTCCATACCATATATTCACTCCAGAAATGTCCGGTGAAGACCATGTCTATGGGCTATATTGTGATATTTTAGCCCCTCAATTTGTTTTGCCCATAAAAATAAAATGTATATCTGAAAAAAACTTGAAATAAGAGATAAATTAGCTATACATTGTGCATCAGCTCCGCAAATGCCAATTTCTTTTATCAGTCAAAATATGTATAAGCATACAGCCAGCTTAAGTTATTTCACGTAGAGTTTTGAGCCTCTTAACTGTAAAGATGGTTTACATGAAAAGTTGTGAATGAAGAAAAGAAGAGTAAAGTTTGGAAAGAAATAACAAAGCTTGGGCATTTTTCTATCATGCCCATCATCCTCAGTTATCACATGTATAAGCATACACCCAGCTAAAGTTATTTAGCTTAGAGTTTTGAGCCTCATAACCGTAAAGCATGCGTACATGAAAAGAAAATATGAACGAAGAAATGAAGATAAACTCAAAGTTTGGACAAAAGTGACAAACCTCAGGCATGATTCTACTATGCCCACCATCATCGTTCTGTAGAGTTTGGAGTCTTTCAAAGGAAACATCTAAAATGCTTCGTATAATAGGTATAGTATTCTGATCACGATGTTCCACCAATGCTCTTAAGTAATGAGGACCTTGCAACCCTGCTGCAGGATTGGGAACCATATCCAGTGGAGGAGCAAGAGACCCAGACAGCCGAGAAAAATGATTGCTTTGTCCAGGCCTCAAAGAAGACACGGATTCCTGTGCAAGACCAGAATTTTCCCCAGCAACTTGCATGCGTAGAATTTGTGGATGACGCCACGGAACAGCTGTTCTTGAATTAGGAACTGAACCAGCAGATATTTGAGCTGTATATGTATTACCACTCATGTTTCTATTCATTGGAGTCCATGGATCATCATTTGACAGCCGGTTGTCAGCACCTCGCATATACCATCCTTGATTAGGTACTCCAGTGATAGGACTGAGCGCCGGGAAGAGATGTCCATATGGCAGCGTGGTAAAGGTTCCTTCAATTCGACTGTCTTGAAGCCGCATTCTTCATCTGCTGTCCACAAGCTGTCCATTAGCGTTCATTTATAGCTAGGTACACGTCGCCTGAGTCCAAGAAAAGGATTAGGTCAGGTTCAAGTCATGGGCAATTTTTGAGGAATAGAGACCCCTAAAACCTGACTTCTAAGCTGAAACGAGTCCGTTATTCATGGTGCAACCCTCGACATGGTTCTTGAAGCACTTCCAACAAACGAAAAAAGGGTTCTACACAGGCCTGGTAAGCCAAAAGCATTCTTGATCTGCCTGATTGATGCCAAAGTGGCACTGGTTCACTGATGAGGTCATCAGAGCGCCGAGAGAAACAAGGTCATTCAAAATCCCTTGCAGATGGTCTCTGATAGCCTCACAGCTCCTGCAGAGAACAGAACGAAATCAAGAATTTTTGGAAAATAGATAACTTTTTATAAGAAGATGTAGATAACTTTTGTAAATATTTGAAGTTCTTCTGTGTTTACTAGAAAAAATTGAAGCAACTTTAAACTTTAACCTAATTCATCACCAAAAAGTTCCTGTGAAAATCTACATCTTCCAAACATTTATTTATTTTGATTACGCTTGCAGATGGTCTCTGATAGCCTCACAGCTCCCGCAGAGAATAGATAACGAAATTACCATCTGATAGCCTCACAGCTCCCGCAAAGAACAGATAACGAAATCAAGAATTTTTGGAATACAAAATTGAAGAAGTGTTCGTTCATGATGGGACTCGATCCCTCGACGCATGCACCCAAACAAGAAGCCAAACCTACTGCTCCATATGGGTACGAGGCCTTGGCAGTTACGAGGCACAAGACACAGTTGGAAAAGGAAAGACGTGAAGCAGAAGCTCAGATCTTGAGAGAATCGCTTGTCATGGCCTCTGATTCTGCCGCTGGTTACCACACCAATAACAGTACAGTGGAAACGTTCACAAACCCTAACGACAATCCACTCACTGATTATGATATGGAATTCAAAAAATGTTCAGGCCTTCAGGAATAAGAATCATCATCTTAATGCACGAGTCGATTCGATTTTATCATATGAAATTTCTTTAAATCAACGGGTGAAATTGTTGCAATCGTCTAACATATAATCTTGTGGTTTACAAGATGACAGGTAGACACAGAGGAGAGTTGATTTCCGAGGGAAACGCCTTACGACTCAATTATTATGATAATAAGAAAAAGGATATTTTTGAAATATAAGGAGGAAAGATTCCACTAAAAGAGGTAAGGGTATTCAACTTATATATAAGGGCTTTGAGTAATTAAATATTAGGAAATTAAAGGGCAGGTATTATTAAAAATAGAAAGTGAAAAGTAAATTGAAGTTTTTTTAAAAAGAATTATTAAAGATTTATTATTAAGGTTTTGAAGGGTTATTATTAGGGTAACTAAAAATTTATTTGGCAAAATACTTACTAAAAGATAAAAGTGAATGAATAATACTCACTATTGAAAGCAAAGTACTAGAGAAACATTATAAGAAGACACTCACACACTGCTTAAAAAGAGTGAGTGGAATATTAGAATAGTTAGTCTTTGAAATTTTATTAAAATATTATTTTAGAGAAAAGAAAATTAAAAAAGAATATTTTTTATATTCTCAAATCTCATTTAAAAAAGCGAGGAGTGATATATATTAAGGGTTTTTATAAAGTTTATATATATAATAAATAGTTAAGGAGATAAAATAAGTGAAGAAAAAACAAAAGGATATTGTCTACAAGTGTGTTTTTCAAAATGTCTTTTTTGTTCAAAGGGATATTGTAATTTTCAAGAGCCATTCAGAAAAAAAATGTGGTTTGCACAAAATGTTACAAAGCTTTTAATTTAGTCGAATATTTAAATGAATCACAAAAATAATTTTTAGCAAGAGATATAGAAAAATTAATGACAATATTTAGGCGAAAACATCTAAATTCTAATAAGGAAATGAAGAAAACGGAATCCAAATTGCAAGTTGAACGCTCATCATCACCCCTACAAAATGATGTAATCTAGTGTACCGATAAATTGCCGCTGGAAGATCAAGAGGAGGACACATAGACAAACTTCAACAAAACAAGAAAGTGTTACAACAAGAATATAAAGACCTTGCGGATATGCATTACAAGGAAGTAATGGAAAATGACGAAGGAATTTCTTGCCTCAAGGACCACATTGAAAATTTACTTACACAAGTGAAGAAGACTATGGTCACAAAGAAGGAACTCAAGAAGCACCTATTAGAACAAGAAGAAGAAAATTTACGTTTAAAGAACTTGAATAAAAATTTATTAGAACAAATCAAAAGTTTTAAAGATGAAGAAAAAGATACTAAGGATAAAGTCAACAATTCAAAAAATGAAGAACTTTCACAACTAAGGAATCATAATCAACACCATGCCCAAATAAATAAGTTTAAAGGTGACAAGAAGTTGCTAAAAGACAAGTTACAACAACTCACTCAAGAAGAAGTATCAAAGTCTCCAGTTGTAACAATCCAAGTTGAAGATAAAGGAATGAACACTGTTCTAGTCAATATCACAACTCAAGAAGAGTATAAACCAACTGAAGTGAAGATGTACTCAAAAGTTGCAGTTCAAACATCAAAGATTTCAAGTGAAGATTCTATAACCAACTCAACTACATTAGTACTTAAAATAAATTAGGAAATTACCACACACAAATTAAAGGAAGGTCAAATAAGAATAATTCCTTATCTACATCCAAATCACAAAATTTGACTCCTTAATCAATCTATGAATCTATATCAATAAGAACATAAACACCAAACTTATGTTTTAAAGAATATTGAAGTGTACGCAATTTATTCTAGTGATAACAATTCATCACAAGTATCTAGTAATGGAAAGATTCCAAAAGATGCGAATAGATTACAAAGATAAGTAACATATGATATGCCTTGTCAGAAAGAAGCTTTGAAGACAAATTTTTGAAGTGGAAGGAAATGTTATGAATAATATATATATATATATATATATATATATATATATATATATATTATATATATATATATATATATATATATATAATAATGATAATAATTAATTAGTAGTGAATAGACATGTCTCTAAAGACATGACATTTTGTGAAAAATGTACCTGCATAAGTATATAAGCAGACCCTCACCCACATTTGTAATCATTCTCATTCATACATTTTAATATATATTTTTGTATCTTCAATGGAGATCTTCATATTCCAATTTTTCTGGAGTATTTAACTTTGAGTAAATGAACTTTGTTCGTTACATTGGTATCAAAACATTCCTCTAAGTATATGAACTTTGTTTGTTACATTGGTATGAAAGGATTCCTTTGAGTATACGAACCTTGTTCGTTACAATCAAGTTTTCAGTTACAATTGAAGGAGGATCCAACCCCTTGGTTTACATGCACTATTTTGAAGGATGCACCAACATCGTGGTTCACAGACACCAACTTGAAGAACACACCAATGCCCTGTTTTTTATCAACACCTATTGAAAGGACACCCCAATGCCCTATTGTAGGCTTCGACCTTCCCTAGCACAATCCTGCCACCCTGAAGTGTTCTCAGGCACCAACCTGAAGGTAAATCCAATCACTTGCCTTGCACCACCCTACCACCCTGATCAACAGGCATACCATATTTCAAAATTTTCAGATTGGATCCCCCTGTGCTCTAAATCAATGTAAATAAATTGTAATGAATATTCTACTACTATGCACTATATGAATGTCACTGTCAAGTCTTAACAAATTTACTGCACACCACTGCTCAATCTGAACATTGCACTATCCAATACATTATTCACACAACCTATCTCTGCTCAGTCACAATGCCAAAACAAACAATTGCACAACCTGCACATCCAAGTCAGAATATTCTCCTGTATAAGTTGTAAACCAAACCTGTACCAAAAAAATAAACTCATTGTACTATAACAACCAATGCAATTTTCCATGGTCAATGTCATTGTACTGTACTATTCTCGAATGAATATACATCATAGAGAAATAATCAAAATCGTTGTGCCAAGATGTTGCAAGTACCGAGCACTGAAGTTCAATGATGACACAATCCTAAATGCCCCAGGTCATCCTTATGGCCTACTTTCTATGCTCTCAAACTCTACCCAAGGAGGGCTATTGACACATGTCTTATTTCTATTTCCCATATAATCAATGTCTTGGTGCCATCATCATTTACTGTTATGTAAGGTCATTGTTCAAGAATTTTTACAAAAATAATGTTATGTCAATATTATTAATATTGTCACTAGTAAAGTCATCAAGGTTGCTACATACAGTATCATTGTTCAATTCAAGTTTCTATGCCTCTCACTATATAATGATGAAACCTTTTGACTACTTCTAATAGTGTACTATCACGAATATCAAAATCACATTCCCAAATGTAATAATTCATTGTTTCACTATGAAAGTAAAACACTTGTTCACTGGAACAATCTCACAAACACTCTTGTTTTCACTACTTCAAGTAATCAACTACCACTTATCAAGTCAAGATTCTTTTGTATCATTGTTGTAGGTTACTTGGAACTCACGGGTATCCTTGGTTTCAAATATTCAACTTTTCTAATTAAGCATAGTTATGTACCCTTGTCTTTTTCTATGATCAAACTCCCTTTATACTTGAAATCAAGGCCAAGATGTAAACTGATACCTAATTAATCAGATGCACTAATTTCCTCAGAACAACTTTAACAATCTTGTTACTAAGGTGCAATTTTCTTAGGAAACTTGTCTTAATTCTTCTTTATCATCTACTAAATATGTGCATTCATATTTAACACATTAAATTCTTATGCATCATTATAAATTATTTCCACATAAACTTATTATATATATCATGCATAATTTAGCATACTCTACTCATCAAAAATTAAATTGTCCATGGTTTTAACATTTCAATTGATGGTTTTTGAAACCTAAAAGTCCTATAATTACGCCCCAAATAAATTTAAACTCAATAAATATTTAGAACCAATAATTATCTCCCAAATAAATTCAAACTCAATAAATATTTAAAACCATTTATGAAACCAACATAGTTTCTAAAAATCACACACATTAATAACTATAAAATAATTCTTAACCTATGCTCATTATTATCGTGAACCACCATAATCCATTTAAATCAATTGTTTTTCAAAACAATCCATGGTTTAGTGCTCCCCGTGTGTTTCACGACATGGACTAGCTGCCTCCCATGGATCCTAACTCTGGAAATTGTAGCATAGGCTAATGCCTGCGAGTTTTGGTCTAATGGAAACTGCAATTCCAACAAGTGGTATCAGAGCAACAATTCTCAAGTTCGAAACTCACCTGGATCGTGCTAGGGGGATATTGTTGGACATAGGGTTCATTTCTCCCCGTGTGTTTTGCAACATGGACCAACCACCTCTCATGGATCCTAAACCTTGCGATTGTAGTAGAGACTAATTCATGTGGGTTTTGGTTTAACAACAATCGTGATTCCAACAGGTCATCACCCATCAAGGGTTGGGACATGCAAGGGTTCCTTGTAGTCTATGAGATATGGAAACATTGGCCTAGGAACCATGTGATAGCCATATGATAATGATAGAGGTAGAAATCATGCTTGGCTTCTACCCACGCACTAATTTGTAAGTCCTCACCATCTTTTACATTTTGATTTTTCGTTTGTTTTTGTTGTTTCCATCATATGCTCTTTTATTTTTCTTTTGGCTGCATGAACCTCCTAGGGTGCATTTCTGGGCCCTACCCAATTATGAGGATGTGTGGGTACCAAATCCAAATGAACCAATGGTCAGTTGATCCGAAGAAGGGAATAATGGCTTGTAATGTAAGATGGAAAGTGGTAAGTGTAGAATAGGGATAGACGGGGTTACTCAATTTCAATCATGGTTTCCCAAGTAATGACCTTTCCTAAAGCCATGGGCCATTAGGGGAGTGTTGTAGCCACTACAAGCACCCTCCAAAATTTTTCCCATGCTTTGATTTTGGAGCCTCCCTTCTGTCCATAGGATCTTATCTTTCACTGTCGTCAAGTATTCATGCTATGATAAAGACTTATATTTTTGTGCTTATCTTATGATGTATTCATACCGGTTTGATATCTTTCTGGCACAAAATATCTCTTGACTTGACCTTACAACATAGTTGGGCTTGCCCATAGAAGCTGTAAAATCTTGGAAGGCAGGTCAACCTTGAGGATCTAAAATACACAATTCAGAATGGCAGGTCCACCTTCAGCTCAGAAACTACGCAATAATGGATGGAAGCCAAGTCTTGAGCTCAGAAACTGTGCAAAGCACCATTTCTCTTAGAAATTGTGCAATTTGCTAAGTCAAGAAGTTCCCCAGTGGTCGGAAATTGCACAATCTTCCTTGGCATTGTGAACGGCCGATTTTCCTGAAAAATAAAAAAAGAAAAAAACAAGAAGAAAAAAGCATGCCTAGAAGGATAATTAGTTTCCTGAAGGATGACACAACATTTTATTTTTGGAATTTTGTTAAGTGTCGCTTTTTCCTTGATTTTAGGCATGGACATCATTAACCCTAATCAACCTAGATATATATAATAGATGCCCCTAGAGCTCATTTTGTACGTTCGATCTTGGAGCTTTAGCCATTCCAAGGAGATCAAGGAGCCTTCGGTGGAGTTTGAGACACTTTTCCGAGTGAGTCTTTTATTTTGTTGCTTTTTATTGTTTCACTTGTTTCTTTTCATGGTTGCTATAATTTTAACTTATATTAGATTGTACACATGTTGGTTCAGTTTGTCGTTTTCCTTTACAAGTGGTGTACCAATTTTCTTGTTTTTTCCCATTAGTGGTTTTCGTTTCAATGACTCTCCATGCATGTTTGTTTTTCCTTTTGCATGTTGATTTTCTGCACTAGATTTGCATTGATCTATCTATCGTTAGTTACATCTGCAGTCTAACTTGTACTATCACTCAAATTTTCCATTTTCCCATACTCTTTCTCGGCATATCTTCCCTTCCCTTGGCCAACAATGGCCTTGTCTAGCTGGGCATTGCACAAGTCTAAGGCTCAAGCTTGATGCTTGGCCTATGAGATTGCACAATGCATAGTACCTAGCTGGCCAAACTCCACATTACGTAGTTCTAGGGCTCAAGATTTTCCCTTGGCCACTGGGACTGAGAAATGCACAGTATCTACCTCAGTCTTCCTACGTTGAGATTGTGCATTGCGTAATCTCTAGCCTCAAGCTGCTCCCCTGGTTGTTGAGACTTCACAATGTATAGTTCATGCAGCTAGTCCCTCTTCCTTCACCTCGAGAATTTCTCAATATTTCCCTTCAAACATGTGGTTGCTACTGTGATCTTGCTTTGTGAATAATTTTTGTTGAAGCTAATTTATGTCTGCTATGAGTGCTTTTCCTCCTATAGGTATTACAGTTGTTAAGCACTTCTCTTCATCAACCACTAACATCATGGCACCAAAGAAATGTTCTTCAAAGGACATCACTGAAAGCAGCGCTGAGGAGGCAGTTGAGAGTACACTAATGAACTTTCGAATTTACTCATATACTCAACTATTCATATAGAAAGAATCAGACATCACATGAGAAAAAGTGAATGAAGCATTCTTAACAAGAAGCTTCAAAGAAAACCTTGAAGACCGATAGGTATATATCAACATCCAAAGGTCAGGGTTACATAACATTGCATGCACGTACCCAACTTTCCCATGTGTATACATTGTCAGCTGGATATTGTCTCATATAGATCCAAATACCATGACTTTGAATAATACCAATGGAAAAATACTTGCCTCTTTCTTGGCACTAGATTACCATATCATATACCATTTTCCAGAGCTAGAATCACTCATGGATTCTTACTTCTATGTTGCCACCAACTAATTGAGCACAAAGGACATTGTCAAAAACTGGGTGAGAGAGCCAACAAAGTTTCATCAGACACCCACCAATACCTACAAGAAAATATCTCTCAGAAGGGCCTATAAGGTCTTGATAGTTCTATGTTGCAAAATCTATGGTCAGCAAAGCATTGAGACCTTCCCTGAAGCGTGGGCATTCTTACTGAACCATGTTGTGAACAAAGGAAGACCATTCAATTGGTTAGACTTGTTGGCTCAACAACTAAAGATCCATGTAGCTAATGCCCCGAATCCTCCCAAGGGTAGGCAAGTTATATTTTACATGTCTTCCTATCTACTAGATGCAATCTGCACCCACAATGCATTCCCTAACATGAATTGGACTTAGACACCACGAGAGCTTTCCATGCACATTCATTGCAAGCTACTTTCAAAGTGTAGCCATAGAGGAGTAATGGAAAATATGATTGGTCACTTCCTCATTCTGTTGTATAAGTTTATCTTTGAGGAAGAACCACCTTTCATGTCATGTGGGGAAATGGAAGTAGTGTCAGAAATAACAGATTGGTTTGCCTCACCAGATGACACTTTCCTCAGAGTGTTTGGAAAATAGAAGTTTTCACATATTTTACCGAGGTATTCCACTAATAATAAGTCATGCAAGAAGTTACCTACCATCTCTCCACAGGGTTGTCAACAGTTTTTCATAGGAAGAAGAAAGCACCTTGACCCACTCTTCCTATGCAGATTGGATTGTACGAAATCAATAATTTGAATGTTGCAGACACCGAAGGAAAGGAAATAAAGAAATTGACATTCAGTCATTTGGAATTAAATCCGGACGATCCAAGGAATGTTTGTAAAGACCACTATACAAGGTTTCATTTTCAGTGGCCAAGCGAGATCTTTCACAAATTTGAGGAGGAAGCATGGAAAAATTGTTTTAATGCCCCCAAGTCCCGTGAACTAGTCAGCTTCGTAGGAACATCACAGTTTAGTTCATAGAAGGAAGACACTCCATAGGAAATACTAACGGAAAGGCAAAACCAGTGTGCGAGAAGGGAAAGTAGAAATTTGCGAACAATCCAGGGGTGAACAAAGCCGTAAGATGAAATCAGATCTAGTCATACTTAAAGCAACCATAGCAAAAGAGAAGAAGAGGAAATTGAGGATGTAGGAAGAAAAACAGAAGAAGAGGGAGGAACAAGAGAAAAAGATATTGGAGGAAGAAAGGAAGAAGCAGGAATAAGAAGAAAGGCGAAGATTAAAAGAAGAAGAAGCCACACAAAGACAAGCCGAAGAACAAGAGTAGAATTGACAACTAGAGGAGGAGAGCAAACAAATGCAGAACAAGGAGCTCACTCAAGAGATTTATGAGTTGATCAAGATCCAAGACATGGAGGTGGAACCATAGCCGTAAAACCAAGATGTTGATCTGATGCTAATTACACAGCAGGTCACCATTAAGTCTCCCCATCCTCCAGCAAGAGAAAGCTCCAAACGAGGAAGAGGATATTGTTCCTCTTGATGATGGTCCAGTTATGGACACGTACAATTTGACTTATGATGTGCTTCAGAAAAATATTATATAAGAAAGGAAGAAACATTTTCCAGATGACTTCACATATCTTGTATTCATCAGGGAATGGGTGATTATGATAGACACCAGAAGGAATCCAAATTCCATTTCCGCAGACAACTTGGCCTTCGTAGGTGCCACAAAGTCAAACACAAAGTATTTGATGGCCGAGAACAAACAATTGGAAAAGAACTTATAGGATATAAGGAAATAATTTGAAAAACTCCGAGTACACGTTCAGAATGCAACTCCTGTGCAAGTATATCTGGAAGAACTTAAGGCAACCATACTTGGTGAAGTATTGACATTGGGAAAAACTATGTGGAACTTGTACAAAGAACTTGTCACCATGCATAAGGAAGTTTTCCACTTGCACGAAATGCAAAATAAGTGTAAGGATAATGCTAAAGTTCTTAAGGTTGTCCATACAACCATCACTGCCATGCATGAATGGTAAATGCAATACAAAGGGGCACCGTATGAATTAGCGAAGAAAACAAGGTAACATGTAGAGTTGGAGAAAGCACAAGTGCATATGATCATTCAGAGCAACAAACAACTCGTCTCATTCATCACCAATATTCAGGTCTCATATGAATGATTTTACAACAACATGGATTTCATGGTGAAATCGCACAAGACTCCCATCCGTTGGCTCATTCACTAAAGCCAAACATAGGAATCAGGTCAAGCAGGAGGTTGAAGAATACTTCGAATGGTTCAGAAAAATCTCTACCAAGGAAGGTCTTGAAGTGAATAGGCAGAATATGCACAAGTACATTGGTGGCCCTATCTAGATCAATATTATGATGCTCTTGCTAAAGAAGGAAATTCAGATTGTTCCAACTCCGTGTACCCAGATGCCATGGAGTCTAGATTCCACTCCAGCCTGATCCCATCACAAAATTTAGGGAAGCCATCGCAGTAAAAAGATTGGCACCGTCATGTGACCGAGAACCTACAAGTCAAAGTTGCTGAGCTGGAGTTTCCCCAAACTCAATCTTAACTTATTTGTCTTATTAAGTTTTCCAGTTGGCTCTATCCAAATTTTTCCTATTTGGGTATGAGTATATTGTAATATTCTTTTGTAAGTAATTTTTAAGTGAAATTCCAAGTTTCAATTGTGGAATGTGAAGGGTCATTATGCAATGAAGTTGAAGACTCATTTGGTAAAGAAGTTGAAGAGTCATGAGGGAAGTTCAAGAGTCACAAGGGGGAAGTGAATAGTCACTCCTTTTGTTAGAAATATGTCCTCATAACTCATGTAAAGGGATTTTGGGAGCCAAGATTTTGGCTAGGCTTGTAGCTTAGAATCAGGAGCTTGCAAGTTTGTTGAGAGCCTTGGCTTCTCCGTAGCATAGAGGGAGTATCCTTCTTTGGAGGAGCAGGTGTAGACTTAATGTTCCACTATTGGGGATAGTGGTTCATCAATGGTATATGTATGCTTGGAACTTTCACTTTAATAAAAGCTCAGAGCTGACATGTTTTCATGCATATGTTGTGAATATAGTAGGATTATTCTTGTTATGCTTGCAATATATGATATTTCACTTACGTTAATGCTTATAATATATTTCATTTGCATTAATATGAACCTTTTTGAATGCATGTTGTTGTATATTTCCATCATGGTTAATGTGTGAACTATTTCCTAGGATAGCTTGTGATGTCTTTATGCTCGTGGGTTCCTTTCAAGATGCATACAATTATAGGCTTCTAAGGGGCTCACTCATTTTCCCCTCGTGTGTTAGAACCTTTCATACATCGCACTTGACCTTCCACAGATTCACACACTTGTTTCCAAAAAGTCACCAATGCACCGCTCTATGCATTATTGCAGCCAAGTCACATCATTAAAACCAACTGCTTCGGAAACTGAGCCGTATTCCGGATGGGGATCCTACACCAAACAATGTGAGATCTAATTGGACTTCATATCAGGGAGACCCCGTGAATGTTGGCGGGTCCCACACCGTCAACAGGGAGATCCCACTGGATTAGAATTGAAAATTAGCCCCCCATTTAAGGTGAGGTAAAAAGAGGACAACCGAAACCCTTATTTCTTCCAAGTTACCCCATAATGCATGACAGAATGTCCAAATACAAGCAAGCATAAACACTCATTTGCAAAATGAATAAATTACCTTTTGATTAGAAACCCACCTTCCAATGTGCTCTTGAAAGATGGGAAAGGAACCATATGACTGATGCAGGTGGTTGAGATATGAATGGAACATCACATTGGGTACAAGGTGGTTCTCAAGGGATGCTAGTTATTGGAAGGAAGATATGACTAGGAGGGAAAATTATCATAAGGGGTGTCAGGTCAATTTACTAAGTAAACTAATGCAAGTGTTTTGCTTGGCAATCCGGGTTTGTAGACTTGGAAGCACATCCAAAGTATATGGATTTAAGGTAAATTCAATTTCGGAAGGCAAGGCTCAAAATTTAAAAGAAATGCATATTACAAATAAGTTCTAAGTTTAATGAAACTAAAAAGTCTCTGATTCAAGATGCAATAAGCGAAGGAAGAGGCTCCTAACTTAGGAGGTCCCGGTTGTCCTTGCCCACAGTATTGTCCTGAAGAAGAGAAACTAAAGAGAAACAATTTGTGATGTGTAGAAAACAAGAGAAGAGGCTCTTAACTTATGAGGTTCTGGTTGTCCTTCCTCACAGTTATACTCCAACAACATTACCATTACATCACATCATAAACTAGAATTCAAGAAACAATTCAAGAAATGTAAAAGGATGATTTCTAATTGTGATTTATAATTTAACTTAAATCCTTAGTTGTCCTTTCGTATGAAAATTAGATTTTAAACCAAAATCATCTAGAAATCATACAGAAACCATAACACATCTAAGCAACTGAATCATAAAACTGAAACAAGAAATACTGAATCAAGACTATGCTATTTTATACAAAAAATAACCAAAGTGTACTTAGCTAGTATGGGGGCCCTCCAACCTTGCCTTGTACACCCGAAGAATTCTTTAGCTACAACTAACTTAATAAAACATCCACAACATGAACAAAAAATAGAACAATATAAATGATTCTTCAAATTATCTCAAAAGTCTCCAATAATCTTGATACAAAATTACACACTAAATGGTTCATAAATGTGTTTAAATAGGAAAACCATAAACAAAATTTGCTATTATGGCTCTAACAACCTTATCAATCCTAATTCATCCATATAGGTTGAACTCATCAAGTCCGGCTCACAAAATTAGGAAAATCCCACAAAATAAGAAATCTACACCTTTTTACTAGGGATTATTGAATGTCAGGTCAAGTTTGACCAGCGTTAATCGAGCCTATTTTTGCTCAGTTTTACTGAACCAATAGATCTTTCTTCATCCGTGGTTCCAAAGCTTTCCAAATAGGCACTTATATCTCTCCCATGTGTCCTGCACATATGACTTCAATGGAGCTATTATGGGAATTTTTAATGCAGTCCAAATTTACTCTTAAAACCCAATGTTTGCAAAAAATTAAAAACTTAATTTAGCAACTTGAATATGCAAAATAAGACTAAAATGAGGTATATATAGGTGCAATAGGATGTAATATGGTGGTAAATATATGGATTTAGGATAGGAAAAAATGACCAAAATTGAGGGCCAACATCTCCCCCTTGCTGATGTTAAGCATGTCCTCATGCTTGCTTCCTCCGTTTGGATCTCCTGAGTGATGATCCCCTATTGTTCCTGATCCTATAGCTTCTTCCTGTGTAGCTTGAAGGAGAGTGTAAATACCCTCATACTTGTCTTCTTTGTATATGGCAATTTTCACTTTTTGTTTCTCATATTTGTATTGCCATAACTTTTTCTCCTTTAGCCATCTATAGGCTTGTTTGGAGATGAGGATATTCTGAGCCTCAAGCTTTTTAATCTGTTTGCTCGATTTCTTGTTCTCCTTGGTTATGTTGTTCTTATTTTCTTTATACATTTTGTTCTCCTTTTTCAAATTTCTCTCCATGATCTTGGTGTCTTTCAGCTCACTTGTCAGCTCTGCTATTTTCTTAAGATATTCTTCACTGTGCAACTCTTTAGATTCTTCCCTAGTCTCTTTGGCATATGAGTGAGATGAGGTGGCTCCTACCCAAGCATTCTTAAAACATGATTCTTTATCTATGGGCTCTTCATGAACTTCCTTCTCCAATCTCTGTATAATCTCATCAACTTCTTTGATGCTTGTGGAGGCTCAGTTTCAATAATTTCAATTTCTGGATTTTTTCCTTCATTGCTTGGTTCCTCTTGTGATTTTCTTCTAGGCCTCCTAGGAATTGATTGAAATGATTTTTGTTTTTCAGTCATAATATCATCTTTCTTCTTCTTCAATCTTGTCTTAGGATACAAAGGAGAATGCATGATACTTCTTGTTACATGCAACTGCTCAAACTTCTCCTCATTCCCTATTGTTTGTTCTTCAAAATGATGTTTATCCAAAAAATCCTTCCAAAGCAACCCCTTATTCCTTACCTGATACTCAAAAAGTATCTTGATTAGCCCATGATGATAGATATTAGCTTCCTTGGCTTTTGTTTTGTTCTTAACATTCCCTATCATTTTGGTTAGGCTTTTCGAAAAGTAGGGTAAGTTGATTTTACAATCTCCCTTCATATGTTGAAGCAATTTGATGTGATAGAGATATACCACATTGTACCGATTATAACAAATGGTGTACTTCTGGATAATCAAAATCAATTTTGACCATGGTTTTCTGAGCCAATCTCTTGGATTTCCTTTTGTCCTATCAAAGGACCCCTTCCTTTGTTTCTCCAGGAAAAAGGTCCATCCCTTCTCCTTAAAATGCAGACCCTTGTGATACTCTTCTCCTATCAAAGGAAGGTCCAATGCTTGAGAAAGAAAGGTTGGGTTCAATGGTATAGAAGGTTCACTAACTCTGGTTTCTTCATGTTCAAAATTCTCTATCTGATTCCACTGCGAGCAGAAGGATGAAAGTACCAGCTCACTATTTTCAGCCGCACCCACCTGGAATTCATTCCGGGAGGCCATCAAGGAGAAGTACTACCTTGTCGGAAGCTATGAGGATGAATACATAAAGTGGACCACGCTGCGGCAGGGAAGGGACCAAGACGTGCCAGAGTTCACCAATATTTTCCATAGCCTTCGCACAAAGTTGGGGATCAAGGATTCAGAGAAGCATTTGATACTCAAATACCGTGGTTGCCTACACAAGTACATCCAGGAAGAAATAGAATTCCTGAACATCTCCTCACTCGGCACAACATACCGATATGCCGTCAATGTAGAGCAGAAGTTTAAACAAAAGAAGCGAGACTTTGGGTCTGTGAATCTAAAGCAAGGGAAAGGTGCCCCTAAACCACATAACAAAGGACAAAGCCAAGGCGGGGCAGCCCAAGACAACCCGCTAAAGCTGCAAGCAAAGAACAACACCGCGAAGCCGAAAAAGGACATGGGAAAATGGTGTGAGTTCCATAAGATCTCCACTCACAACACAAGTGAGTGTCGGGCCAAGCAGTCACTGGTGGCTGAGCTAAAGGTTTCAGAATCAGATG